>PVHX01004186.1:47063-129938 GCA_004024805.1 Geosciurus inauris
TCCCCATGCCCCCTCCCCCCTTACACCCCTGTGAACAGAGATCCACCATTGTTCCCATGTCCTTCCCCACATTATGGATCAGCATCCACTTATCAACGAGTACATTCAGCATTTGGTTTTCTGAGATTGGCTTACTTCACTTAGCATGATATTCTCCAACTCCATCCATTTACCTGCAAATGCCATAATTTTATTCTCTATTATTGCTGAGTAATATTCCATTGTGTATATATACCACAGTTTCTTTATCCAGTCATCTATCGAAGGGCATCTTGGTTGGTTCCACCGTTTAGCTATTGTGAATTGAGCTGCTATAAACATTGAAGTGGCTGTGTCACTGTAGTACGCTGTTTTTAAGTCTTCTGGGTATAGACTGAGGAGTGGGATAGCAGGCTCAAATGGTGGTTCCATTGCAAGTTTTCTAAGGAATCTCCATACTGCTTTCTAGATTGGTTGTACCAATTTGCAGTTCCACCAGCAATGTATGAGCGTGCCTTTTTCCCCCACAACCTCGCCAACACTTATTGTTGTTTGTATTCTTGATAATTGCCATTCTGACTGGTGTAAGATGAAATCTTAGGGTAGTTTTGATTTGCATTTCTCTGATTGCTGTTGGTATAACAAAATACTTGCAACTGGGTACTTCTAAAGAAAAAATAAAAGGCTTATTTAGCTCATAGTTGTAGAGGCTCAAAGTCCAAGTTTGGGCAGTTCCATCTGTTCAGCCTCTGGTGAAGGCCCCCTTGACTACATCACAGCATGATAGATGGCATCATGGTGGGGACATGTGCAAGAGGAAGAGAGCAGTCCCATAGTGAGACAGGAAGCAAGAGAGATTCAGGGACCAAGCCTGCTCTTTTAGAATAACTTGCACTTAAAAGAACTAACTCATTCTGCAAGGCCTGCAGAATGTTTCCAATAGTGATCCTCCTATGACACACTTACCTTGCACTAGGCCCTACCTCTTGAAGCATGTGCTGCTTCAACACTGCCACACTGGGGACCGAACCTCCAGCATATGAACCCTTGAGGGACAAACCACATCCAAACCATACCCTGAGACATTGTATAAAGAAAATCCTTGAATGTCTGAGGAGTGTGGCTTTAGTTCTAAAGACTTTCCCTCCATCTCTGTAATTGCATCTTTCCCAGAGCTCAGTTGGAACTGTGTAAGGACTGGTTCTAGGAGCTCTGCACCCGCATCCAACATAAAGCTACTTATAATACTGTCTTTTCCCCCACGGTCCTAGTCCTGGACATCCTGAAAAACTGATAACTTCAATACATTTTTTTGTCCTGTAAAAATTTAGATCTCTTTCTTCATTATTGTTTATTTACTATCTCTCCACCTTAGACAAGGTTTTAAAGCCTTCTATGACATCTCCCCATCTTCTAGAGTAACTCATCTTTTTTTTTTTTTTTAACATTTGTTGTTGTTGTTGTTGTAGGTGGACACAAAACCTTTATTTTAATGTGGTGCTGGGGATTGAACCCAGTGCCTCACGGATGCTAGGCAAGCGCTCTCCCACTGAGCTACAGCCCCAACCCTAGAGTAACTCATCTTTATTGGCCATTTTGTATCACAGAGAAGAAGCTGTGACTTCATGGCCAAGTTCTAAACTGACTTGAAAAAATAATGTGTATGTGTCTGTGTGTCTGTGTCCCACCAATTCCCCCCAAATGTGAATCAACCTCTCTCTAAACATGTTGAGATAATTAAAAGACTTTGGATAATAATGCTTTCCTCTTCCAAAGATAGTTTTTAGAAGATAAATAGCAAAGTACATTAGCAATCCTGAATCATTTTTATTTTATCCAAGATTGAGATGGGATGATTTGAAGCCTGGCTTTTCCAACACTAGCCTGTTTCTGATTCCCCTTTATAGACATAGCTCTGTGGAGTCCTAACCCACAGCCTGGATATTCACTGGGTCCTCCTTCCGTGGCAGGCCTTAAAGTCCAGTTTTTATTTTGTTAGCTGCTGCTTCGTCATCTTCTTTTTTTTTTGTACTGGGGATTGAGCCCAGGGGCACTCAATCATTGAGCCACATCCCCAGCCCTTTTTAATATTTTATTTAGAGACAAGGTTTCCCTGAGTTGCTGAGGGCCTCACTAAGTTGTTGAGGCTGGCTTTGAAATCACGATCTTCTGCCTCAGCCTCCCGAGTTGCTGGGATTACAGGAGTGTACCACTGTGCCCAGCTCTGTTAGTTTTTCGAATTTGTTAACAGGTCTGTTCAGTTTCTTAGCCTCTTGGTTGCTTTTTCCACTAATGGCATCCACCTGTAGGGAAAAGACAGATCTGTTCCTTCATAGCTACGTCAGGCAGGCACTTACATTACCATGTTTAAAATGAAAATATACATAAAGAATGTGTCATTTCAAGCAGCAAATAAAGGTGATAGATCCCAATCCAATCAGTCCAGTTCCACATTCTGGACACTTCACTACTGTACTCTTCTGCCCTATCACATACTTTACAATAGGGGTTAGGAATTATGGCCTCGGGCTAGACCAGAGCTAAGAATGGTTTCCACATTTTTACAGGATTATTTAAAAAGACACAGAGAGAAGCCGGCGCGGTGGCACAAGCCTGTAATCCCAGCACTTAGGGAGGCTGAGACAGGAGAATCGCGAGTTCAAAGCCAGCCTCAGCAATGGCGAGGCGCTAAGCAACTCAGTGAGACCCTGTCTCTACATAAAACACAAAATAGGGCTGGGGATGTGGCTCAGTGGTCGAGTGCCCCTGAGTTCAATCCCCAGTACCAAAAAAAAAAAAAGAGAGAGAGAGAAGGAGAGAAGAAAAATATGTAACAGAGACTGCATGTGGCCCACAAAGCCTAAAATATTTACTTTGGGTCCTTTTTCCAGGAGAAGTTTGACTTCTGTCCCAGAGGGGACAGTGAGAAAGGTTATTGGACCTGTTCCCCTTTTCAGGCATGCCCTGGTGGATGTGGTGGGCAGACAGTTCTCAAAGGGAGGCTGGCAGTCTGTAGTCAAGGCTTCAGTTTTCCTGGGCCATGGGAGGCTGAGCCCTCTTGGTTGTTTCCTTTTCCAGGCCGAGGACCTGAATACCAAGTTGGAGGGGGAGGCTTCTGTGAGGAAACCAAAGCAGCGGCCCAGGCCAGAGCCTCTGATCATCCCCACCAAGGCGGGCACTTTCATCGCTCCCTCTGTCTACTCCAACATCACCCCATACCAGAGCCACCTGCGTTCTCCTGTCCGCCTGGCTGATCATCCCTCTGAGCGGAGCTTCGAGTTGCCCCCCTACACACCACCCCCTATCCTTAGCCCCGTGCGGGAAGGCTCTGGCCTCTACTTCAATGCCATCCTATCAACCAGTAGCATCCCAGCTCCTCCTCCCATCACGCCAAAGAGTGCCCACCGCACACTGCTCCGGTCTAGTAAGTGACGTCCTAAACCACCCCCTTGATGACCATGGCAGTGGGGAGTGTTGGGGGAAGGACACTGGGCAGGGAGGCAGCTCAGCTTATGGGGCTGCTGGAGACTGAGCTGGAGGCTGTGGGAGAAGAGACTCCATTCTCTCCTCTGAGAGAGAAGAAGGTTGTCCTGTTACAAGAACAGGGGGTGGGGTGGGGGAGTTGGTCATTCCCACGGCTTGGATTCAGATCCCAGTTCCACCATTGACTATTACAGCTCTTTGTGCAAGTCGTTTAAATTTCCTGGGTTTTGGGTACGTTAGCATTAAAATGAGTATTAATAGTACTTGGTTAATGATGAAATTGCCAATATTCAGCTGTTTTGGGATCCACAAATAATATATGCTATTTGGCTGTCCTAGTGGCTATCTCCTAGGGTTGTGGTGAGGATCAGATGCATTCCGTGAGGTCTGGTTTTTGAGTTTGTTTGTAATATTATGTGGAAGATCTGGTCTCCTGTGCTCTTGAGTAGTTATTTCTGCCAAAAGTAGACATTTTGGAAGTTTGGCTAGCCTGGGTGGTGTATGGCTGAAAGGTGTATCCCACAGAGGGATCCACTTCCTCCTTAAAAAAAAAAAAAGGCTAATCCTCTCCCTTAGAGTGGTGGAGAGGATTAAATGAGAATAGTACCTGAATGCCTGCACCCATTTAACCTGAAATGGACTTCACCCATGGTGTAGCTCTCTGGTGCCCCCTGGTGTCAATGGGTGAGAAGCATCTTGCCCCACACTGGCCAGTGACCCTCCTCCTAGCTTCCCAGGGAAGTTTCTTTGCCTGGCTGGGTCCTGCAGAAAGTCACTGTAGAGAGCAGATTGGCAGCCAAGAAGAGGTCAGTTTGTCCACAAGTTTTTACTGAGCACTTGAGTGTAAAGCCTTGAACTGGGTCCTGTGAGTGTTCCAAGAATGTATGGGACACCATGATCTGTTCTAGAGAGTGCAAGATCATTAGGGAGTTGACATGAAAGTCCAGGAGACAGAAAAGCAGAGGTTCCTGGCAGTGTGGGATCAGCAGCCAGTGAGTGAAGCTGACACTACGCTCCAGGTCTGCAGAGGCCTGGTAAGGTTGGGATAGCCTTCGGGAGGGGGTGGGGCTAGAGCTGAGCTCGAACTCTGGAGGGGGAGGGGCGGGGAGGGGCACACCAGGCAGAGCAAATGACTGCTGCTAGACCTGTAGGTGGGGCTGTGCAGGGAGTGAGGGGCCACAAGGTAAGCAGGCTGCTAGAATTGAGGATCCAGGCAAGGGGCTAGTGGGAGGTATAGACGGAAGAGAAGCTGCCTTGAGCACTGAGCTGACGATTTCAGGTTTTATCTCATGTTGCATGTTTTTTGGTCTCTCTCCTCGCTCTCTCTTTCTCTCTCTCTTGAGCAAGGGTGTGTCTTGATCTCATGCCTTAACCAGATTAGCTTGGGAGAAACTGAGGCAGAAAATCTAGAAAGAAAGTGAGAAGATAATTATAAAACCACGATCTTCTTTACCATCTCTTTAGCATGCCCAAAGTTTCAGCCTCTTTACTAGAAAACCATAGTTTGATGTAGAAATTACCTTTGTAGTGTGGGAGCTCCTGGGAACAGGAACTTGGCACGTGTAGTAGTGCTGGTAGGGATAACAATACTAGCTCATGTTTACTGAATGCCATGCTCTCTGCATTGTTTCATTCAATCTTCACCTTAATTCTAGGAGACAGATAGAAATAGCCCCTTTGTTGCAGGTGTGCAAACTGAGGTCCCCAAATGTTTAGTAGGGCTGAGTCATTATAGTTAGCAGGCTGCAGATCCAGGACTCAAGGTGCCTAAATTTGAAGTGAATTCATTGAATCAGTGCTGTGACGCCTTTTTGTGCAGGGTAGCCACCTAGGGCTGGGGTGCTTTGCTGAAGGGAGGAGGGTGCTATTTACCAACCTACTCTTTGTCTCATAGACAGCTCTGAAGTCACCCCACCTGTGCTTTCTGTGATGGGGGAGGCCACCCCAGTGAGCATCGAGCCGTAAGTGCAACCCGGCCTTGGGCCCACGGTGTAAGGGTGGCTAGATGGGCCCAGTGCATGCAGGTGGGCTCTGGGAGCAAGAGGAGGTTTCAGTGGGATCTTTAGAGAGCCATGCACCTCTTGGGCTTTTGCAATTGGCCCTGGGCTATTCTTACCCTGCTTCTGTGTGGAAGTAACAAAGCTCAGCTTGAGTTTGTCTCTGGAAAGCTGGACAGGAGTCCAAGAGACGCTCTTCCTGCCTGCCAACATGGAGCAGTTTCTCCCCTTCCCAGCCTCTTTCCCTTGCCTTCCTAGTTGTACGAGGTGCCAGGCTGTCCTGACATTCTCCCAGAAGCCAGGTTCCCTACACCCAGCTGCAGCCTGTCTGCACTCTATCTCTGTCAGCTGCTGTCTTCTTCCCATCCCCAGGGAGAAAGTCAGGTTCCCTGTTCCCATGAGGTGAGGCCTAACTCCATGCCCTGTCCACCCCTGCAGACGGATCAACGTGGGCACCCGGTTCCAAGCAGAAATCCCCTCGATAAGGGACCGCGCCCTGGCAGCTACAGACCCCCACAAGGCTGACTTGGTGTGGCAGCCCTGGGAGGACCTAGAGAGCAGCCGGGAGAAGCAGAGACAAGGTGAGGAGGGGCCTGGGAGTAAACAGGCTGAGGCAGGTTGATGGGCAGATGGGCCTAGGCCAGGCCTGGTCAGGCCCAGCCCTGAGCATGATTTTCTTTCCTCTTCCCCACCTTCCATGAATCCAGTGGAAGACCTCCTGACGGCTGCCTGCTCCAGCATTTTCCCTGGTGCCGGCACCAACCAAGAATTGGCCCTGCATTATCTGCATGAGTCCAGGGGAGACATCCTGGTAAGACAGCACCATTGGCCCAGGGGGGTCCCTCAGGGAGGTTGGCACGGATCTGAGTCTGCTGCCCAGAGGCTAGGCTTTTTGGAATGCTGATTTGAGGGAAGCAGGAGGCTCTGATTGAGGAATCCGTGGTAGGGGCTTGGCTCAAGGTACCCTGCTTCCACAATCAAGCTTTGTGTGTGCAGTCCATTGCAATCCCCTGATTCTAGGCCAGTGGGTCCCCACTCTCAGACAGGACTGTCCCTGAAGGCCTTCTCTGTCCATGTTGCCTTGGGAGCCACAGTTCCCTTAAGGGGCCCTGAGGGGCCCCACATCCACGACTGCACCATCCTCCCATACCTCTTGCCCCTCCATGGTTAAGGGGGACAAGAGTAAGCCCCACACCACTGAGAGGCCTCAAGCAGGCTTTTACATTTTGCCAGGCTTAGGATTCTCAGTCCACTACTGAGACTGCTGCCAGGGCCCTGACCATATCCTCACTTCCCCTCCAGGAGACGCTGAATAAGCTGCTATTGAAGAAGCCCCTGCGGCCCCACAACCACCCACTGGCAACTTATCACTACACAGGTGGGCCTTGCTGGGGTGGGAACATGGCCAGGAGCCTCCAGGGGTCTCCAGCTTCCCTGGGGCCCTGCTCAGTGCTGAGTCACTGCTAGGGGTGGGGGCAGGGAAGTGGAGAGGGTTAAGCAAGAATCAGAGCAAAGGAACTGATACCAAAGCCAGGGAGTTCTCGAGGGGCTTCTTGTACCCTAGAGGGAAGGTTGGAGAGGTTGGGCAGGTAGGAACCCATCCCAGCACAAAAGCCCAAGTCACTGGTACAGGGACAGGAACAGGAAGTGACATCTAACTTGCTCTTAGGTACCTGGAACTTCGATGGCCTTTGGAGCACATGTCTCGTTCTGGACATTGTACTTTAAGAGGGGCATTGGCCAAATCATGTAACGGTGGCAGCCACTGTTACTGATTCCTGTTAGTGTCAGTTTCATCTGCACCTGGCAGAGCACTGAAGGTTTCACCTGTACTGTGTCACTTAGTCCTCACCACACCTGGGGAGGTGGGTTCTAATGATCTCATTTCACAAGCAAAGGCAGTGGGGCTCTAGGTGACTGGTAGTGAGTGGCCAGCAGGATATGGAGTCAGTTCTGAATGGCTGCAGAGATCATATGTGGATGGTCCCTCGCTTTTCAGTTGGTTAGGATCACCCTACAGTGCTCATGGTCCTGCCCACCTCACCACTGGCTCCCTGTCTGCCCTTCAGGCTCTGACCAGTGGAAGATGGCTGAGAGGAAGCTGTTCAACAAGGGCATTGCCATCTACAAGAAGGATTTTTTTCTAGTGCAGAAGCTGGTAAGCTGGGGCTCTGTTTTAGGGCTGGTGAAAGCCTGGAGCAGCCTACCTGATTTTGGGACTCTCTCTGCCAATGGGGTCCCTTAGTTGCTGATGTCCTCTTAAAAAAGTAGTCAGATCAATGCCATTAAGTAGCCTTGGAGATGATTTTATAAATAATACAAGAAGGAGAGAAGATCTGGCCTTTCTGCTTTGTTGGTTTTACATCATCTTTCTTACTTTGGGGTGGTGTGGCCATGCTCTGGGGTCTCAGTCTAGAGGGGGGCCTGGCATTAGACTTAAAATAAGAGGGAGATCAGACGGCAATGAAGGCCGCAAGCAGAAGTGAGCTATTCCCCAAGGGAATACGGGAAGGAAGTCACTCTACCAGGAGAACCAGCAAGTGCTTCGTGTCATTGACCTGGGGTCCTCTGTCTACTTACTCTCTGACCCCGGGCTTCTTCTAGTAACTCAACTGACCATGCCTAGGCTCCCTAGATTATCTTGTCCATGTTCTCCTGGAAGAGTAGAGTGCTTTGCTAATCTAAGGAACTGCATCTTTTCCAGCCCCCTCTCAGAAAATCTGGGTTGTGGGGAGAGTGGATTGTATGGATTGGCAAGGGAAAAGAGTTTCCAAAACTGCACTGTTCCTCCTAGGTTGGAGGATCATGTCAGGAATGGCCCTTGGGATTGGACAAAGGACTGATGAGTTCTATGAGGGCCCTGTTAAGAGGACCATCATTTGCTGTGTTTTAGTAACACTCTGTCCCCTAATTGGGCTATATTGCCAGGAAGCACATGCCCTTGAAATTCATTAGCCCCTAATGCCTAATAAAAAGAGTAGATCAATAGTCAGCCACACAAATGATCGAGAGAATTGACAGGAGAAGCATTAAAAGTCTAATTGATAAATGTGTGACTTAGCCATTCCTGTGAGCTGAAGCATATCTGTTTCATCTTTAGGCACAGAGGTCTCTGCTGGCACATGGGCTCTCTGGACAGGAGCTCCCAGCCCAGCAGTGGCTGAACAGTCTGGGACCTTGAGGGAATGTTAGAGAAAGCAGTCCCTATAGGGGAAAGCCATCTAAAATCCAAACTCGGTGGCCAAATAGTTTATGAAGTAGGAAGGTTAGAATTCCAGAGTTCAGGAGGTACGTAGAGATGTTTTTAAAAAAATCTTTTTTTTTTTTTAGTTGTAGATGGACACAATATCTTTATTTTATTTATTTTTATGTGGTGCTGAGGATGGAACCCAGTGCCCCACGTATGTGAGGCAAGCGCTCTACCACTGAGCCACAATCCCAGCCCCCACCATTTACTATTTACACATGAAAAAAAAAATTAGAAAGCTGAGTGACTTGCCTAATGTCACATTGCTGTTTGGTGGCAGAGTTAGAAGCAAGACTTAGGCCTTCTGTTTTGTTTTTGTTTTTGTTTTTGTTTTCCCCAGATTTTTCCCAGGGCTTTCTGGTTAGTTTCCCTCAAGTCCAACCCTACACAAGAAAGTGGGACATTTCTCTACCTCACTTTTTAGTTGCTGTTCCCTGAAGAGGAGTGAAATAGTTTGCCTGAATTGATGAAGAGGGTCTGTATTGCCAGATTGGGGCTGGCATTGGATGTGGATGATGCCCAGGCTTTTTACAGAAAAAAAATGAAAGAAGAGTCCAGTAAACACCCACTAATGCTCCACCTAGATTTACCAGTTGTTAACATTGGCCCCATTTGCTTTCTGTCTGTCTACATGTAAACATATATACCACATACATACATAACTATTTTCTCTTCCTTTATCTATTTTTGCTAATCACTAAAAGTAAATTACCCAGCCAGTCATGGTGGCACATGCCTGTAATCCCAGTGACTTGGGAGGCTAAGGCAGGAGGCTCATAATTTTAAGGCCAGCCTGGGCAATAGAGCAAGACCCTGTCTCCAAACAATTATAGCTTGTTTATGGTAAAGAGCCCCTGTTCAATCCCCTGTACAAATTTTTTTTTTAAAAGTAAGCTATGGGTTATGAATGTCCTGTCATAATACTCAACAGATTTCACTATGTATCTCCTGAAAATTATTTTCCAATAAACCACAGTATCATAAATATTCCCAAGGAATTTAAATGGACATAAAGATACACTCTAATATGCAAGCCACAGTCAAATTCTCCAGTGGTTCCGGTGTTGTCCTATAATTTATAGCTTTGTTTATTTGTTGGAAATAGTGCTGAAGCATTGGTTAATTGCACTGGTCAGGGGTGTGTTGCAGGGTAGGCACTGGAGAAGCGCTTGTATTTCCTGGGTTTAGTTTTTGTCCTAAGGTTATGGGAGACTTGCAGGTGTGAGAAAGGCTGGATTCTCCCCAGGCAGGTGAGCCAAATGAGCAGGCTCTGATTTCAATTCTGACTTCAAACAGATCCAGACCAAGACTGTGGCCCAGTGTGTGGAGTTCTACTACACTTACAAGAAGCAGGTGAAAATTGGCCGCAACGGGACTCTCACGTTTGGGGACGTGGATACAAGTGATGAGAGGTCTGCCCAGGAAGAGGTTGAAGTGGATATTAAGGTGACTCCTTTCCCAGCCTTGGCTGCCTAGAGTCTGACTGGGTCTGGGACTCCTAGAGCAGGGCTGAACTGGGAGTTTGAGGTCAAGCTCTCCAGGAAGAGAGTGCAGGATGGACAGAGGAAAGCAGGGTCCCTGATAGCCCCCAATAGCTGATGTCCCAAGCCCTGGACCTTAGGGTTCTCCTCTCTAGATGCCGGGGGGCATAATGATAACACATCGTGTCTACATGGAACACTGAATTTTTCCATGATATTTGCACCAGCAGCACTTCTTGTGTCCACATAGCAAAACTTTAACAATGTTTCCCAAACTTGAGTCATTCTTGCACCCCCTGTATGATTCCTGCTCTATCTGCATCCTGCTGTGTGTTACCATTGCTATTTCTGTCTTGTCCACATACCACTTGTGCTGTTATTTAATATTTTCTTTGATTCAACTAATTTTTTGCTCAAAAGGGAAGCTGTATATCACAATCATAAGTAGAAAACCAGTACTGTTTCCCATAACTGGAAGGTACTGGTAAAAATAAACATGTATAAAAACCAAATACTTACTGAATTCTACCTAGATGCTGTGTTACCTGCCAGGGTTCTGAGACCAAGGTCTGATCCCTCTGTCAATGAGATTTATCAAGTGTAGAAAGGTGTAAAACGACACATTAACACCAACTGGAGACTTTGTCCTTGACCTAACCAGGATTGAAAGAGAATTGAAAAGAGAATGTCATTTAATTTTGTGTCCATGTGTCCAGCTGACATCATCTTGGGGTTACAAGTCCACACGTGGTGACGTGCTGCTCTAAGACAAGGAGTGGTTTGGTCCCCATTTTGCAGATGGAAAGGGAGTGGAGATATAGAAAATGTTACAAAGATAGTTTGGAATTGGAGCTCAGGGCTCCTGCCTGGCTCACCAGACCACTGTGTCCAAGGATATGTCTTTGGGGTGTCTGCCCAGGAGGTTAGATGGCCTGTGGGTACTGGCATGCTCCCTCCTTGCCTCCAGCTCAATCTCAAGTGCTCAGTTTTACCCTGAGGGCTCCCAGGCATCAAGACTCCCTTCTGTCCCCAGGCAGACTAGTCATGGGAGGGCTGTGACCTATGACAGTCCTAGCACAGGAGGCAGCACTGGGCTAGGCCAGGCCAACAGGACAAGCAGGGACTCGTGAGCCCTGGCTGGGTCAGAATCAGTGCACTACAGCAGTGTGACTGAGCTCATTCTTGTCCTCCTTAGACTTCCCAGAAATTCCCAAGGGTGCTTCCTCCCAGAAGAGAGTCCCCAAGTGAAGAGAGGCTGGAGCCCAAGAGAGAGGTGAAGGAGCCCAGGAAGGAGGGGGAGGAAGAGGTACCAGAAATCCAGGAGAAGGGGGAACAGGAAGAGGGGCGAGAGCGCAGCCGGCGGGCAGCTGCCGTCAAAGCCACGCAGACACTACAGGCCAATGAGGCGGTAAGTGTGACCTCCATGTCCACTCCGTGAGCCCAGACCCAGGAGGGCTGGAGCTGGGTCTGGGGTTGTGGGAAGGAGGGCAGCGCAGGAACACAGTGGTAATCCTCATCATCATAGCAACAGCCCGGGCAGGAAGCACTTGGTGCTGTCGCTTTATTTAATCCTTATAACCCTGCACGGTGGGGACTATTATTAATCCTGTTTTACTGATGAGGAAGTTGAAGCCTAAGATAATACAGCTAGTAGGTAGCCTGCCTCTGTTCTGCTATTTATTTTTACATTATACTGTTTCAGTATCTGAGATTTTGGGGGTAAAAGGCTTTGTGAAAACCTTGTAGGTTTGTGGGACACTAAGGAAGCATTCCTGAATTACAGGTCAGCCAGGGATCCCCCTAGAGAGCTCCTGCCTGACAAACATGTCTGAAATGGAGCTAAGACAAGGGCAGTAGCAATAACGGCCCTTCACAGGTGTTCTGTGCAAAGTGCTTTCATTTCTGTTGTCTCACAATAATGCCAGAAAACCTTGAGCCCCATCCTGCAGATGGGGGAGGCAGATTCAGAGATCCAAGTGACTTGCCTGAGGTCACATTCCAGATCCTTGAACTTGTACTGCAGTGCTCTGTCCACCATGTCACAGGCCAAGAGCAAGACATCTGGCCAGAGCTGTCCTTGTTAGAGAAAGCTCTCCTGAGAAGGGGGAGGTGTGGGGATTTGTTTGTACACCTATGCTTACAGGACACCTGTCAACTAAACACAGCTGTTTGCTCCCTTCTGAGCTTGGCTCGTCCTGCACCAGGAACTGTGCTCTGTCTATGCTCTGTTGAGTTCTGCTGACTTTGTGAATACTGTCCTTTGAGAGTCCACCCAGGGCACATATTATCACTTCTGACAGCCATTTGGAGCTCCCCACCCAGGGCCCAGAGCAGCAGCACCTCCTCCAGGTCTGCACCACATGTCCTGTGCTCTCTGACACCTGTCTTCCCCTCCCTCCGTTCATTGGTTCATTGTTTGCAATGCCCTGTTGTCTTCAGCCAGCAAGCTACACATCTGTCCCTTCCATTAGCCCAGGAGCTCTCTGAGGGCAGGGGCTCCTGTCAGCTTGTGTCCCCAGCACCTGGTACATCATCTGGGCCTGAGTCTCTTTTATGGCATGAAGGCATGAGTGAACTAAATGACAGAAACTATGAACACAGCCTTCATTAATTGAGATACCATGAGATACTTGGTCAGAAGCACCAAGAAGTTCTTAGCAACTAGGGGCTGCCACATGGAATTACATAGCAACTTTGTAAATGATAGAGCTAAACTAGGCCACCCAAGACCCTGTGGGCTCCTGGGGAGACTGTAAGGGTCCTGTCACTGGAAGGACTCAAGTAGATGCTAGGTGACCATTTGGTAGGAGTGAATGACCTTTAAGGACCTTGTGTTCCCTGAGATACCAAAATTACGGATCTGTGCTTCCCCCAAATCACTCAACTCCTTGATTTCTCTCCAGGCCAATGACATTCTCATTCTCCGGAGCCATGAGTCCAACGCCCCTGAGTCTGTGGGTGGCCAGGCTTCGGAGAAGCCACGGGAGGGGCCAGGGAAGTCACGAAGGGCACTGTCTTTTTCGGAGAAGAAGAAAAAACCAGAGACATTTAATAAGACTCAGAATCAGGAGAACACTTTCCCTTGTAAAAAATGTGGCAGGTAAGATGGCCAGCGCCGCCACGTGGGGACCTGGGGGGGAGGGGTTGAGCCGAGGGGGCGGTGCAGAAGTGGGTTGGGGGAAGCTGCTGGGAGCATTCGGCTTGTCTTCTGATTGGCTCAGGGAGTTTCCAGGGCGGTGACGTCACTGAGCAGCTTTTGGGGGGTAACTACTGAGGAGCGGTCCAGTTGAGAGTGGCGCCAGGGGCGGGGACGATGGGAGATCTCAGCCCTGCTGTCTGGGAGGCAGAGGCCCGCTGCCCTCTCCCTGTGGTGCTGGGGGAGGGACTGTCCCCTTACCTGAGCCCCTCCCCCGCAGGGTGTTTTACAAGGTGAAGAGCCGCAGCGCGCACATGAAGAGCCACGCGGAGCAGGAGAAGAAGGCTGCGGCGCTGAGGCTGAGAGAGAGGGAGGCCGCGGCTGCAGCCGCCGCCGCCGCACCGCACCAGCAGGCGCTGCGGGAAGAGAGCGGTGCGGGCGAGAAGGGCTGAGCCTCCGCCGGGCCTCCCGCGTCCTCAAACCTCTAGAGGGAGCGAGAAGAGGGTCACGTGGACTTGCATCAACAAAACAAATAAGACAGTGAAATAAATGGCTCTTTTCTTTATAAAGGCCCCAGGAGCAGTGTTAAGGACTGCAGGATCCAGTTCTCTTTGCATTCAATCTGTTGGAAGTTGTCCTCCTGCTTTCCTGGAACTGTGAGAGTCCTGGTTCCCTGGGGGTTGCTCCCCAGCTGCCTCTCAGATCTCTGCTGCCTCTTTGCTGCTGCACAGCCTCTTCCCTCCTCTTTGCCTTCCCCTCCTCCTCGGTCTCCAGGAAGCCACCACGGAGCCAAGCACAAGCTCACCCCCATTGCAGCTTATTTCCCCTCCCTAGAGGATCTGGAAGGTTGCCTTGCCTCAAGCCCTAGATAAAGGGACTTCCTCGGAGGGAGTGTGGTGGCCTGATACCTGTGCTGTCCTTGCACAGCAGTGCCCAGGCCTGAGCTGCTCCAGTGACCCTGTCTTCAGGCTACCTCCTCCCCGGAGCGAAGCTGTGGACAGGTACTGTCCCTCTGCTGCTTGCTAGCAGCCCTGCTGGGTCTGCAAAGTTTTCTGAAACATTTGGGAAAGGAGCCAACGTTCCTGTCCCTGCTGTCTGCCTGGGGAAGGGAACTGTACAGAGGCTGGGAGTTGCAGGGCTAGGTCCCAGAGGGCTTCTGACAAGCCTGGCTCTTCCTGCTTTTCTCCTTTTTGCCAAATACCTTGGGGCCCTGGAGGCTGCTGAGGGAGCTTAGCCTCAAGCAGGTCCTGGAGAAGCCCAGCCTGCTCCTCCTTGGTGCCAGCTCCCTGCTTGCCTCTCTCCTGCCCTCAGCAGTTGCCACCTAACCCCACTGTACCCCCACCCAGTGTTGATGTTCACAGCCCAGCCCCCAGTTCTGCACTCTGGAAATTTCTGGATCCTTCCCTGGGAGGGGGAGGTCTCCTAACTAGATTGAACAGGAGCCTTCATTTCTTGACTTGTGTCATTTGGGAGCTATTTATTTATTCTTAATATTTAATTTTTGACATCCTCTCAGGGACCAGGGGCCTCATGCGTTCCAGAGGCCCAAGTGCATTTATCCCAAAATATGGCACCTTCTTGACATCCCCATCTCCACCCCAAGGCCCTAGGGTTCCTCATCTTATTGCTCTGGAAGCTTTTGCCAATAGGAATGATAGTAGCATTGAGAGAGGGTGGAAGAGAGGAGGGTGTCACCAAAGCTACACAGAAAGTAGCAGGAGTGAGGGAGATCAAAGGCAGTTCTTGTTGCTGACCCTTCTGTACTTTCAAATTGCCTAAGGGAGCTGGCAAAAGGTCAGAATTCTAGTATTGTTTACCAGGCCTGGATTCTGGTTTGAAGAAGCTGTATTTGGCATGGAGTCACTGAAGTGAAAAGACCAGAAGGTTCTGGAGGCCTCTTCACTTGCCATTCCCATAGGGGGCCTAAGTTATTTTTCTGATCTCATTACCCAACTTCAATTGCGGAAAAAAAAAAAAAAAATCCAAGTGAATGTGTATATGACAGATCAACATACTAGAAAGGATCCAAAAAGGACTCTGTGACTCTTTAGGAATAGGCTAAAGTCATCATGCCAGTAACTGCAAATGGAGAGGGAGTTTTGTTTTAACTATGCACTATCAGGTATTTTTCATATTCATTTATATGTTAATATGGTTCTATTGTGCCCCGGCTATGAGAGTAACAAAATTATTTCCTCCCAGATTCCTGGACAACTACCTAGATCTCCAGCTTCCTTGTTAGTTTACTAAAAGTCCCAAGATTGCAAAAATCTGGTGTACCCTCAAAAACAGGAGGGCAGCAAATTAAGGCTCTCTTCTAAATCACTTCTATAATGAGTGCCTTCACAGCTTAGCCCCAAAGTGCTACTTATGTTTCCCATGGTTTGTTCTCTTTAAACCATACTTGGTTTCATGCCCCTTTTTGAACATGTGATAACAAACCTTCAGTCACATGAGAGGTATGTTCAGTGGTAGCATCTAGTACTTGGAAATCTGTTTTAATAAGAAAGTGATTCTATTCTAAGCTCACAAATGTAGCCAGGGAAAATCAAGATGGTATCTCTTGGTATTAATCCTACCAGTGTCTGTATTTTAGGAGGGTCTATGCTTCAGTATACATTTGTATCTAGAATGCAATGTGAAAATTGAAATGTTTAGAGAGCAGATGCAGTTGTGGTGAGTGACCTGTCAAAAAAGTAGGTGCAAACAGAAGTGGGCATAGGTATACCCTTAATGGTGCTTTCTCCCTGTGAACATGTTAGGCTTGTCTTTTTTTTGTTGCGGTTTTTCCCTCCTATTCAGAGCTCTGCTTTAAGAAATTAAGTGATAAACACCTTCAGCTTTATAAATGTCCCCCCATACCATCTCTCCATATCTGTTTCCCAGCTTCCATCAGCATTCGGCTAAGGGTGTGAAACTGACCTAGTGCCTGTGTTCCAGACCATTTCTGAGGTCTCTTATCCATCCAAGGAGACAGTGCCATCATTACTGTCCTCCATGCCTTCAGCAGCCCCCCTCACAGCTAAGATACACACCCGCCCCTCTGCCACCCAACCTCCACCCCTGGCACAGAGATCTTGTGCTGCTTATGTTTAAAGGGATCACCTATATTTAAATGCCTCAGTGACCTAACCTCTGTCTTCTCATGTGCCAGATGTTAAGATGAAGGAGGAGTATAATACACATCCAAGCCTCAGCTGTTGAAATGTTTTCAACCAGGCTCACTTTTCTGGGATGTTATTTATTACCAGACTGGCAAGCTTAACTCCTTAGGTTTACAGGAAGTATGCATATTTTTATAAAACATTTGTGTCCACCCCATATTTGGCTGTGTTAATATTTGCCTCTAACAATTTGCAGCTCTTTCACCTTTTCCTCATTTGTCTCTAAATTGAAGGCCTTGTTGGAGGGGACAGAGCACAGGAACAGCCTTGACAGTTTGTAATTATTGTACAAAAATTTTAGTAGCATATAACTAAGTATATTCCTTTTATTTTGAAACAAAAATGATCAGACACTGCCTTTTGTGTGTTTGCTGCCTGTGGCACCCTTTTTTAAAAAGACTGTTACATATTAAAATAGTGTACATATATATAAATATTACCTCTTTTGCTGTACAGTTGTGATAGACCAGACTGAAGATTTTATTTTTTGTGTGCTTTTTATAAAAAATTAATACACTAAAGAGAATCTTGCTGATGTGATTGTAATGTACCAATGTAACTTATTTACTTTTGAATGTTCTTCTGTATCTTTAAACCTTTTATTAAATAAGGTTTTAAAAATTCAGAGTTGAATGCTGTTTTTGTTTTTTTTTTTTTTAGGGAGACTTTTACCATCTGGGGTTAATGTAAGTAGGCTTGTTTTGTTTGAAGGGAGATTACTTGATATTTTTGAGCCATTAAGGATTCTGTTTTACCAGCTCATTGTCAAAAAGGCCAGGGCAGGAGAAATAACACACTCTTTGCCTGGTTACAATGAGAGCTGAGTAGACAGACTGAGCTTTTTATAAAAATTTAAACAAGAAGCCTTAAGTTAATGTCGCATACACCAACATAAAGATGGCATACTAAATTGTTATCGTTTCATTGGGATGAAACGAAATACAAAGGATGCAGAGTGTTTCTAGCGGGTACCTGGAAGCTGGGGTGCTGAAGAGTATTTTTATATGCATCAAGCAGACTGCCTAGCATGAATGAGCAACCTGAGGAGACAAGTCCGCTGTGATGCACACATTTTTAACATTAGCATCTAAATCCACTCCAGAATTAGATTATTATTTTTAAACATGGTGCTTAGCAGTATTTGTTTACTGTAAAAAGAACCTGGAAAATATGAAAAAGGAAATGCGCCATCAGAGAATCGAATGCTGGAGCCCCTAGCTGGCACCATAGTAACCGTTCGACCTGCCGGAGCGCGCGGGTCTCCAGTCGTCTGGGACACCGTTGCCAAGGCTACACTGGCGCGAGCACCGCCGCGGGGGCGATAGGGGCGGGGCGCAGGGCGTTAGCTGGCGGGCCCCGCCTTCCACTGCGGCAGTAACGCCAAGGCAGGTTGCGGGGAGGACGCGCCACCTCCCGCGCTGCGCCAGAGCCGCTGCGGCTGCTGTGGCCCGGGCGCTGGGCCACCTCTGTCCGCCCTCGTCTCCGCTGCCTCCAGTCTCTTTTCGCTGTCTTTCCCGCGCCTCTGCTGCTTGGGTCCCCAGTCCTCGCCGCCCAGAGGGGTCCCCGCGCCCGCGAGGCCTCCGCTTGCCGGCCGACCCGGCTGCCACCGCGGATTCTCTCCTTCCGTCTGCCAAGGAACCGCTCCTGGGCCGCCTGAAGGCCAGGCTTCGACCACGCACGTTCGATTGACTTCGGGAGCAGCTTTGAGCGCCCAGCCGCCGCGGCAGAGTCGGAGCGGCCACGCCCCGCGAGCACACCCGGCGATCTCCGGCCCTGAGGCTTGTGCCGCACCGAAGCCTCCCGCCCGCCCTTCTCGCCTTCCGCACTGCAACGACGCGACGCCCCGGCTGCAGGCTGCGGACCCCAGCCCGACACGCAAGATGGCGACCGCCGCGTGACTGACTGAGCATCCCGAGACCCAGCTGCGCGGACCCGCCGGCCGGCTGACTTTGGGGACAGGAAAGGGACGAGAGCAGGACTTTGGTGTCATTTGTTAATTGTGATTGCGTGAAGCTTGTCGCCCTCTCGCCTGCTTGGAGGGTGTGTCGCATTGTTCTAAATCGCCGGGTACGGTGAGCCAGTCTAATCCGTATTTGTAGAATTGGCGCCCTTGATAGTTGGGGAGATGGCGATGACACTGTTGGAAGACTGGTGCAGGGGGATGGATGTGAACTCCCAGAGAGCCCTGCTGGTCTGGGGGATCCCAGTAAACTGTGATGAGGCTGAAATCGAAGAGACCCTCCAGGCTGCGATGCCTCAGGTACCCTATCGAGTACTTGGGAGAATGTTCTGGAGGGAAGAAAATGCGAAAGCAGCCTTGTTAGAGCTCACTGGTGCGGTTGATTACGCCGCGATCCCCAGGGAGATGCCAGGTAAAGGAGGAGTTTGGAAGGTGGTCTTTAAGCCCCCCACTTCCGATGCTGAGTTTTTAGAAAGGTTGCACCTCTTTCTAGCTAGAGAGGGGTGGACCGTGCAAGATGTTGCCCGTGTCCTGGGGTTTCAGAACCCTGTTCCCGCCCCAGGCCCAGAAATGCCAGCAGAGATGCTCAACTACATTTTGGATAATGTTATTCAGCCTCTTGTTGAGTCCATATGGTACAAGAAGCTGACGCTGTTCTCGGGGAGGGACATCCCGGGGCCTGGAGAGGAGACCTTTGATCCGTGGCTGGAGCACACTAATGAGGTCATAGAGGAGTGGCAGGTGTCTGATGTAGAAAAGAGGCGGCGGTTGATGGAGAGTCTGAGAGGCCCCGCCGCTGATGTCATTCGCATCCTCAAGACCAACAACCCTGCCATAACCACCGCGGAATGTCTGAAGGCTCTTGAGCAGGTGTTTGGGAGCGTGGAGAGCTCTAGGGATGCGCAGGTCAGATTTCTGAACACTTATCAGAACCCAGGAGAAAAGTTATCTGCTTATGTCATTCGTCTGGAGCCTCTGTTGCAGAAGGTGGTGGAGAAGGGGGCCATTGATAAAGATAACGTGAACCAGGCTCGCCTGGAGCAGGTCATTGCCGGGGCCAACCACAGCGGGGCCATCCGGAGGCAGCTGTGGCTGACGGGGGCTGCGGAAGGGCCGGCCCCTAACCTCTTCCAGTTGCTGGTGCAGATCCGCGAGGAGGAGGCCAAGGAAGAGGAGGAGGAGGCAGAGGCCGCCCTACTGCAGTTAGGCCTGGAGGGGCACTTCTGAGTCTCAGGAGAAGGGCTTTAGTGCAGACCTAGATCACCGCTGCTTTCGTTATACCTGTGCCGTCTTCAGCGTGTCTCTGAGTAGTGAAGACTTAGCCTTTTTTTTCCCCCCCGGGGGTGGGTGGGGCGGGGCGGGGGAGTCAGGCCTGCATACCCGTGTAACATCCGTGAAATTGTGCAAGCGAGCACTGTGAGCTGCAGCAATGATACAAGTGGGTCATGCTGGCTAAAATGCCAGGGAAAGGCTTGGACACAATGCTTGGTGCAAGCTGTCATCGTGGCATCATCTTCAGTCGTGAAAAAACGTGAACCTGTGACACTTCCTATCGAGATAAATGTGAAATTGCATGTTCAGATGTTTAGTGCAAGGCCTGGGTCACGGGAAATGTTCAGTAAAAATGTGAACTGTTATATTTGTTACTAATATCGTGAATAGTTTGTGTTTACTGTAAATTGCTCCTGATTTATATTAATAGAAAAAAATGTGAGTTTATTAGTTGGTATTGCTCAGCTTTACAATGCAGATTTCTTATTTCTCATCTTTTGGCATCAGATCAATTTAATTAAAGTATTCTGAACTACAAAATGGAGTGTTTGGAAAATACTGCAGTTATGGAGCTGTGTAAATCAGTTTTTCACCATATAAGATAAATCGCATGGGGAGGTTGGTATGAGTAACCCATTCCTCCACTCTGGTCTTTGTTGCGAAATAATTCTTGTTCATGCTGATTCTAAGTGTTCCAAATCTGAAGTTATCGAATAGATGTATACAAATAAAAATAATTTAAAAATTCTATTGACTTCTCATTTTTCTGACATGCGTAAAAATTTTCAGTGTAACTAAGGTCTATATATTTTTTTCTTATGAAGACTTTACCCTGTGTCATAAAAATCTAATCTTGATCACTATGTGACCATAAATAGGATGGGTTTACATATTTTCTTCAAGGCAAATGTTAGGTTAATAGTTGTAAGTAATGTATTAATACAGAGTTCTAGAAAATTCTGAAATGAGATTTAGGAGGTTATCTGGTAATGTTTTTTCTCTCTTTTAAAGTCACTTTGTAGTTAAAACTTTAACTGAAGAAATAACATATAAGTCGTCATGCTGTGGAAAGTCAATTTTTAAAGCAGCTATTTTATACCTAGAAGATATAAAAAAATGAAAGGCTTAACACATGTTTATTTGGCCATAGAGATTGAGTTGACTGCAAGTGTACATCCATGAGATCCTTAATAAATCCAGAAGTAAAAACACAAATGTTAAGTGTTCTATGGGCTTTCCCTTAATAAGGTTTTTAAGATTATAGCTGACTCACATGACATTCATATGGCATGGAATTTATAAAGTGTAATATTGGTATTTTTCCGGATTTGTCTATAGACTTGTGTGTTCACGTCCCACATCACATCTGTACCTTCCCTGTCATTCCTCTTCTCACAAACATCACCTTTTATGCCCCCATCACCCTTAGCAGACACGCATGTCTTTACTTCCCCCCACAAACACTTGCCATGTCCCCCTGCTCCTACCCACCAGACTCAATTTCCCCCACCATTCCCACTGGCTTCACACTTCATTCACACTCCCGGCTCCTGTGCACTACTCAGTCATGTAGTTCTTCCACTCTATATTACACTAGTCTTCCGTCCCCTAGCATACATTTCATTTCACACACTTACATATACACATCTTGTTACCATAGCCAACCAGCCACATTCCCAGTCTGTACACATGTACGTATTACATTTCTAAAAGCAAATGGAGGTTTTTCATTTTTTACCCAATATATTATGAGCATTCTATGCCTGTAGGTACATTGGGGTTATATACTATTGCTCACTTTTTTTAAGTGTTGGGGATCAAACCCAGGACCTCACACATTCTAGGCAACTGCCATACCATTGTGCTATACCCCCAGCCCTATGTCTTTTTATAGCTGCAGAACCAATTACAATATAGGAAGAAGGTCTGACTTAATTATATACAACAATTGTGTCTACGTGTGCAATACATATATAATGTCAGGATCCCAGATGCCCATCCTTTGTTCTAAAAAACAACCAAAAATAACAATGAGCTGTTTATGATATGAACTATAGGCTCATAAAATTTTAAGAAAGGATAGCAGCAAGACACATCTTCATTACTTTGGATTAGACAGAGGGGAGTGAAGGAAAGGGAGGGAGTACGGGGGTACAGAATGATAGTAGAATGAACTGGATGTTATTACCCTGGGTGCATATATGATTACACGACTGTAACTCTACATCATGTACAACCAGAAGAATGAGAAGTTATACTCTATTTATGTATGAGGTGTCAAAATGCATTGTACTGTCAGGCTGGGGTTGTGGCTCAGTGGCAGAGTGCTTGCCTCACACATGTGAGGCATTGGGTTCAAGCCTCAGCACTGTATAAGAATAAGTAAACTAAAGATGTTGTGTCCATCTATAACTAAAAAACTTAAATATATTTTAAAAAATGCATTGTCATGTATAACTAGAATAAATTTTAAAAAAACACCCTCATAATCAAAGAACTATGGAATAAGAGGTAGAGACTGTGCTACAATCTATTCTGTGACCAAAATTATATTTTGGCTGATAGCACAGAATATGTG
The DNA here is from genome assembly GCA_004024805.1 of Geosciurus inauris. NCBI lineage: Eukaryota > Metazoa > Chordata > Mammalia > Rodentia > Sciuridae > Geosciurus > Geosciurus inauris. The sequence goes on from PVHX01004186.1 coordinate 69,361, forward strand.
ATGGCAAAATGTTTAATGTTCCTGATATTGCTAGTTGTCCTCGCATCTCCTCTTGAGCTTTGTGCACTTCTGGAAGTAAGGCAAGGGCAGGAATGTTCAACTGCAGTAGTAATTTGCTCTCCCTGGAAGCACTCCTTTCAGGAGCCAAATAATTTGAAATGATGAAAGATTTATTAACCTGGGAAAGGAGGATATCATTGGTACTAAATAACTAGAAAAAAATTAGGCATGAAGAAATGAGATACTCTTTTTCTCTCCCTTTTCCTCCTCTTATGCCTCCTCCTGTCCCACCCACCCACCCATCCAATTCACAAGCTGCACAGACTATGTCATTCAAAGTCTAAATTTCTTCAGAAGTGAATATCAAGGGACGTTCACACAGTTGCTCTAATTAGCTAAAACTAATGATCACATAACAGACACTATTTATAAAATAACACAATTTATTACTATTTTAAAACAAGTCTCACAAAATAACATTCAGAAACTCAATATTTCTAAATAATTTAACACACAATAAAGTTTAGTCATAAAGTCATGCTACAAAACTCCCATGTATAAAAGATTATTACTGGAGTATTAATAGATGTCAAAATGTTCAGAACAGAGTGGCTTCTAGAAGCCAAAGACTGGAATGATGCTCACACTCATAACGGATAACCTGGGAGAAGTAGCTGGCTATGTGTAGATTCTCTTCAGGTCCAATTCCCCAGTCTTTTGATAGGAGTGATCCCTCGAGGCAATAGCACCTCAGAGGCAGTTACCCCTTACTGATCAAAGAAGCAAGGAGCTTCCCACTTATAAAACTTTGCCACAACTTAATTAAGTCAACATCTAAATTAATTTTTAAAAACTAGATGTGGGAAAGATAACTCACAAAGTGTCTATCTGAGCAGGACACTTGACACATCCTCAGGATGATCTCAGATGTAGCAGACACAGAAAATGACCCAAGCAGGGAAACTGGGAAATCCTGACTGATTACACCAGCAGACAGCAACTGCTCATGTGGGCGTAGAATGAGCAAGGGTGATTCTCTTAACACTATGTACAGGTTAGGTATTTATCCATCTGCCCTTTGGAAGTACTTTCCGCTAACATCCAGTTCATAATTTTAAAGTGCAAATTTATTAAAAAATAGTTTACTCTCTCCCACCCCCAAGTTAAATTTGCTAGATCATAATTTGGTTGGTTGGTTCCCTCTAATCTGCCCAATATGGGATATTAAATAGAATCCAATTGTGGACTTCAAGTGTCGAGTGAAGTTTTACCAATTTGTCTTAGAAGAAGATTAAGACTCAGTCTAGTTCTTCCTTTCGGTGTTCTTCCTTTACAGTCACTGATCAACAAGATATTTCTAAAAGTTCAGTGGTTTTTAAATGTAATCCTTAATTTTTAAAATTTCACCTGTTTTATAATTTCACAAAAAGAAAGCAGCAAGACATGCTGGAGTAAAGACAAAGGAATGTGGTCACATTAGCTGTGTGTGAAGCAGCACCAACTCTGCTACACTGGATCTGGTTGCATTATACAGACACATTAAACAGCCCAAATAAAGAAAGCGTGTGCCAAATTCAAAGGAATGAGTTTCTGGTAAAGGATAACTAGCAGTTTAGCAGTTTTCTTCTTTTACCAATACTTACAATGTATAAGGTCTTAGTAAACTAATGGTCTGACCACAGTCAGAGAGGCACTAACTACTCATGATCAATGCTTTGACACGTCTTCCTAATTTTTAAAAGCAACTGATTAAATACAATCTTTCTGGGCTGGCCCTATGCTTTTCCTTTTAGTCCTAAGACAAACCCAAGTAAAAGATTCCAACTCTACATATTACCAACTCTGAGAATCAGACAACAGTCAAGATTCATTTCTCATGCCTCCTTATTATACTTTCAGACCACAGGCAAAAAGTGTCAAAAGTACTTATTCAAGTGGAAATTCCCACTCAAGAACCATATTTAAGTGTCTTCTACCACCTTATCATGTGGAAATGGATCCAGTAAACATGCTAAGTTATTGACCAGTTATCATGAGCAGATGTTTTTCTGGTCACACTCAAAATCAATGTTTACACAAGCTAATTATGATAAATTTTACGTAGTATTTTTTTCTGTATTTAATGATGGTCATAGTCTGCAAAAATTTGTGATTAGACAATGAATGATGATCCATTTTGCAAGTATATGCAAAATATTAAAATTTAGAGACAAAGTAAAGTTGTTGGATTCTGTTGATAGTAACAGAGAGAGGTAGGTTAAAAATCACTGTCCTTAATAAGCAAGGATGCCAAGAAATAAAAGTTGAGACCCTGATGAAAAAAGATAACTTGAACCTTCCAGCCCTGAGCTTCTAATACTATGTGAAACTTATGACAATGAGCATTACAAAAATGGAAAAAATTACTGGCCACTTCCTCCCACCCATGATTATTAAATACAGCACATTCTCTCAAATAACAATTCTAGCGACACATGGCTTTAGAGAGAAAGAGAAAAAAATGGACCCTGGACAAAAAGAACCAGGAACAAAAAGCACTGGTTCTTAACCAAAGGAGAATTGTCTTCCCACTTTCATTTTCAAGCCTTCCATTTTCTTACATGATAACTTCTAATTTCTGCATCCATCTAACTTGTGTTGTCATAACCGGGAAGGGGGAGCTACTGGCATCTCTTGGGTAGAGGCCAGGGATGCTGCTAAATATCATCATAATACTCAGGATGGCTGCCCACATCAACAAATTATCTAGGCCAAAATGGAAAGAGGTGCAAGGCTGAGAACCTCCAGTTTAAAGGAATAAACTCCTATAAACAGAACATAAAAATATTTCAAGATCTGACAAGGTAAACCATAAGTTTAGAATTAGGGAAAGCAGAAAAGTTGAATTCCTTTGTAGACTAAAATAAAATTTACTGTGAAAAATTTAAATATTGGACTATTTCAGAGATCCATCATCATTTAAAGAAGTTTACATGATTCACTAATGGAGGAGAACAGAGAGCATCTGTTCCAAATAGGTCAAATATCTAATCTTAGAGGCATAAAACCAAAGGCATTTAATATCAACTATATTTGCATCAGTAAGGGATGATTTAAGGAATGATTTGAGAGAATATCCTGGACCTCTTCATACATCCAAACTTCCATTTTATAACTGCATGAATTCTGGCTTTAATTCCAGGAAAAAGGATGCACAAAAATCACTGGAAGACTTGTTGAGTAGAACTGAATATGAATTTTGTGTGAAATGGATAAAGCACCTTACATTTCTATGATATCTACTGGTGATTGAAAGATAAGGAAGTTAAAATTCTTGTATTACAAAATTCAGAAAAACCAAGACAAACTGTAAGCTCACTTCATAAATTCAATACAAAGTCATTCATTTCTTCTTACGTTCACTTTTGTAGTGACCTTTAGAAAATATACTCATATATAGCAACATGACTTCAAGATTGCCTACTGAACAAAGTGCAAACTACAAATGAAGAAGATGGTTTTGCCTCTTAGCTTATAGGCTTTAAACATCACCAAGGAGAATGAAGGTTCATTGTGTCTGGTTCATAAAGGAAATGTCAAAGGCTTTGCACGTGTAAGCCAGTCAGGGTAAAGATGTCTTCCTATAAAATTGAAAGGAAGAGCTAAAAGGAGCTAAAAACGTGTTAGACTAAATTTTCTTTTTGTTTGGATTTAGAGTTGATTGTCAAAGCAGTGGTCCTTTTTGATCAGAGTGACTCTTACAGAAATCAAGTAATTCCTACTCAAATGGTAGCAGTAAATTTCTGAAACCTCGGGACTATTCAATCACTTTTTTAAAAAAGTATCTCCTCTCTTTCACTGTGATTTCATGTAAGTAAAATCACAAAAGTAGATGGGTAAACAAGAATTAATAGTCTCTGGTTGAGAGACTTTAGGCACAATTTGGCAGGGGGCCCCTGACTTCTTTTCTGTAATCTATTAGTGATTCAGTCATGGCCTGCTATGGACCGACTCCCTCTGGTTACTGACAATGTCTTGCATATTCTAGAAAGAATTTTTTTCTTACATGATAATTTCTAATTTCTGCATCTAACTATTGCTTTGCAATTTTGAGGTTGTCACCTACAATGCTTCATATAGAAGGCAATCCTCAAACATAGTCATTTGTCTGGGATCCCATACTGAACATCTCTTCTCTTTTCCCTCTACAGTCACTTACGTAATACACTTTACAAGCTGTTTAACCTAGAAATTCTCAAAAAATATATCTGAAATTCTAAGCTTCATTTTATTGAGAAATATCAATTCAATCTTTAGGTCTATACCCTTCTAACCATAACAATGGGGGTCATTAGACCAAATAATTGGGACAAATTTTGACATATATCAATGGTCGATATTTAGGCTAGGACTACTGACCACTGCTTTAAACATATAAAGAACTATAAACCAAAAAGTATGCTTAAGGCCAGACCTACCTGAGTAACATGGCCACATTACTGGTCAAAGAAGTGATCATGAGAGTCATTTTAACCACTGACCTTGATCACAGAATGACTGACTGTACACAATGACTCAAGTGGTCATGTATATAAAGACAACCTAAATTCCAGTTGACAATGTACACATTTTTGGAAAAACAAGTAAGTAAATATAACATGAGCTAGAAGGCCTCTTGTTATCTTCCCTTTTTCGCCGTAGTCTTTCCAATCGGGACTTGGCAGTCTTGGTTCCAGGGCTGGGCTGCCGTCCTGAGAGGAGCTCTTCCCATCACCATGCCACCTTCTAAACCAAAGGCTTGATACGATCATGCTTCTGAGTTGTAAGGAGATGGACCTTCTACAGATTCAAAAGTATTATCTTTTAAAATGCCTGGTCTAAAATTACTAAACAAATTGAATAAAGAGCATTTGTTCCTTTGCTATTAAAAATGACTGGTCTACAAATTTCAGTAGATGGGGCCACGTAATATATAACTGGGACTGAAAGACAAAGATGGAAAATTTGTAAAAAGAGAACTAGACTATATAAAGTTGGTGTCACTGGTTTGGGGAAGTAACATCAAATAGGTTTTAAAAAAAGATGGAAGGGAGAGATTTGTTTTATCTTAAGAACTTTTCGCCCCACACAGAATCTTTAAAATAGACAATTATACAAAACTTATCTATTCTCATTACACTTAAATAAGTTAACACAAAGTGGAAAATATGGTGTTAATTTTCTTCTTCCTCATCCTCTTTAATTACTGGAGTACCTAAAATGAAAAAGAAAATTATTTCTGGTCATTTCCAACAGATTGTTAAAATTCGAAATGAAAGCCGGGCGCAGTGGCACAAGCTTGTAATCCCAGCACTTTGGGAGGGTGAGACAGGAGAATCGTGAGTTCAAAGCCAGCCTCAGCAATGGCGAGGTGCTAAGCAACTCAGGGAGACCCTGTCTCTACATAAAACACAAAATAGGGCTGGGGGTGTGGCTCAGTGGTCGAGTGCCCCTGAGTTCAATCTCCAGTACCAAAAAAAAAACTCTAAATGAAAATACTTTCCTGAGGAGGTCTGAGATACTATGAAATGTGCCATAATAAAAATAATTTTATAAAATAATCTCTTAAGTTTCAAATTCTCTAAAAAGGCTCTCGGAAGAATCCACAAGTGGATTGATATAAATACTTATGAATATTTGGTGCCATAAATGCAGAGTTGCAAATAAAAACGACTAGAAGTGTCTACAGAAAACAAAGTAAGCCCTGTACACATTAACAATTTTCTATGTTAAGTATACTTTTCATTTTCACAAAAACATGTACTCTTACTATTGCCAGAAATCTGCATTTTTTTGTGAACTTCCTCAATTATTAAACATTGGAGATTTAAAAAAAAGAACAGAACTCCTGCAGAGAAAACAAAGCACATCTGCAGGCCCCCAGTGTGCCAAGGGTTACCCATTTCAAGCTCTAGCATTTAAAGCCACAATCTGACCCCAGCCAACTATTCATTCTTAACTCTTCAGCCATTTACCATTTACTCCAACTAAACTTTCTGTCTCCTAAACTCATCCTGCATGCTTGCTTACCTCTGGACTCTTGGTAACAAAGTCTGCACTCTCCAACTCTCCTCCTATTTAAACCCAACCCCAAATTAAGCACCAACTCTAGGCAGTCTCTCCCTCTTGAGATGGCCCACGTTCTCCCTGGAATGTGTATTCCTTGCTTTACTCCAAAAGCTTCTCACTCTCAAGACAGCCTACATTCTCTCTATTCTCCCTTGAATGTGTCTCTGCTGTCCAAAACCTTTATTGTCTGTTTCTCTGGGAGGAGGGGAAAAAAAAAAGAACCAGCTCCAGTGATTCTTCCTCTGTGATGCCTTCTGAGATGTACATTTACAATTTTTATGGCACAGAACATAGTTTTACAAAACTCTCTGTATTTCCTAACAGCATCTGTTTGTGGAGAAAGTGAATTTTTTACATTGATGCATAGCATGAAAATGCACCAATTATAGGTGTACAGGTTGATAAATGGCTACAAAGTAAATACATTTGGTAACAACTAACCAGATTTAAGAAAGAGAACAGGAATTGGGGTTGTAGCTCAGTGGTACAGCACTTACCTAGCATATGTGAGGCCCTCAAGTTCGACTCCCAGGAAAACACACACACATACACACAGAACATTAGCAGAAGCTCCAAAACATCCTCAGGCTCCCTGCTGTCACTTTACCCTCCAGAAGGTACACTCTATCCTAATGTCTAACACCATGTTTTACCTGTTTTTGAAATTGATATGAATGTAATGATATCATATATACTCTTTGTCCAGCTTCTTTTGCTTAATATTATATTTGTATGATTCATCTATGCTGTGTTAAGTTGTAATTCATTCATTTTTATTGATGTTTAATATTCCTTTATATAAATATGCTAGAATTTATTCTATTGTTGATGGACATTTGGGTTATTTCCAGTTTTTAGCTATCACTACTGCTGCTATGAACATTCTTATACATGATTTTTGGAAACATATCTTTTCTTTTGGGTATATATCTAGGAGAGAAGCTTCTGGGCCATAAAGGATGTATGTGTAGAGCTTTTGTAGACAACACTAGTTTTTCAAAGTTTCATTATTATCCTGCAGGGTGTGAGTGCTCTAGCCATTCCACGTCCTCACTGGCATTTGGTATTGCTTGTCTTTTATGCTTTATCTTTTTAAGATTCCTCAGTTTTGCTTATAAGCAACAGAAGAGGATCAAAAATAGGCCAATTAGTGACCATGGCCATTTCTGTTCTGGTCTATCCCCTTTGGTTCAGGATAGACCAAGGTGGATCTTCTGGGACTGTTCAGATTGGCCTAAGGACATTATCTGGTCCCAAAAGCACAACATGGGTTGGTATATTCAGGGTCTACATGAGGGGTTCTGTTTCATTTCCTTTGTGCAACTCTTTGTGCAACTCTAAAGGAAGTAAAGACAAATGATTTCTAATGGTTTCTAGAGTCTAACCAAAGATTTGTGCACGCGCGCGCGTGCGTGCGCGCATGTGTGTTGGGCATCAAAACCAGAGCTATGAACACATGCTAAGCACACACTCTACCACTGAGCTTTTTCTTTTTTAATTGCAAAATATTTATTAACACAAATACAGTATAACCAAAGAGTTTAATAACTGTATACTTACCACCCAATTTAGGAAATAAAACATTACTAGTATCTTAGAAGTCTGTAGTTTCTGATTATTCCTGTACCTCCCTATAAGAGGTAATCTATTACCTTTGATATTTTACCCCTAGGTATGTATCTAGATGGAGAAAAAAGAATATTCTGTATGGTTCTATTTATATAAAACTCTAGGAAACACAAACTGATCTAAAGGGACATGAAGTAGATCAGTGATTGCCTTGGGAGGGGTGATAGTGAGGAGCAGGAGTGAAGGACTACAAAGAAGCACAAAGAAACTTTTGAGGCTGAGCCACGTTTGCTGTGTAAACTATGGTGATGGTTTCATAGGCATATACATGTCAAAACTTATCAAATTGTACACTTTCCTTTACTCTCTTCCTAGAGATTCTTAAGTGTCCTTCCACAGGGATGCAACTCCATGTAAGAACAACTCCACAGTAAGTTGGGGTGAATAAAATGTTTGCATACTGAGCATTAGACAGATGTAGTCAGGGAGGGATGAAGAGACAGAACAGGATTGAAAGAATGGAACACAGAGAAGCCAGGTGGTGAGGAGGTAAGAAGAGTTAATGGATAATGAAGCCTCAAAGCACAGACGACTAGGTCTTCAGGAACAGCATGGTGCTGAAGACAAGGGCAAATATGCTTTTGACACACAGTATGATGATGACAGCCAGCATCACCACCACCACCACCGTGTCTTAGATATTACTTATTCTTTTCTTCTGAGTATTTCCCTTTCATCCACATAACCAGGCAGGCTAGTCAGCTCTGTGCATGACTATTCAGGTGGAGTATGGTGAGCAGAAAAAAGATACACTGGTTTTGTCTTTGAAAAGCTTCAGAAGACACTGAGAAGATACTACTTGTGAGAAGATACAGAATAATGTGGAAAGGAGGGGGATGATGATTTTTCCCAAATGAGAAAAGTATTTCCTGGGGATAGCAGAAGAGGGGAAGAAGGTCTCAGGGTTATGGAACAGTAGGAATTATGGCCCTGTTTCCTGATAGCACCACTAGGAAGAGACAAATCCAGAAGGGATTGTCTTTTATTTTAGGAGATAATCTTATGACCACAAAGATTTCATTCTCAAAAAGGTACTTTCTTAACCCAAGTGGAGCAGGATGAGTTCTGAAAGGGCCTTGGGAATGGGACAATAGATATTTTGGTAGTAACTTTTGGGAACAATTTGCCTAAGACCATGCTTCCCATGACCTGGTCCTATAATGTGGCATAATTCCAGGTCCAAAGACCTTAAGAATGACAGACTAAATTTCTGAACACTCTAGCTAAAGTAAATTGAGGAGGAGATGTTCCAAGTCAAAATGGAGTCAATACAAAGTGAAATATCTCTCAGATATTTGAAATTTTGGATTATTAAAATATATTTTTTTTAATTTATATTTTTTTGTTTTAGTTGTAGATGAACACAATATCTTTATTTTTATTTTTTATGTGGTGCTGAGGATCGAACCCAGTGCCTCACGTATGCGAGGCAAGCGCTCAACTGCTGAGCCATTACCCCAGCCCCAAAATCTTTTAAAGTGATTATAATAATGATAATTTTGGAATACTATTTTGTGCTAAGCACAATGTTTAAAACTGATTATTTAATTTAGTCCTCATTATAACACTATGATATATATTCTAAAATGATTACTAGTAGTATTATTACCATTCTCCAGTTTTTATATCATAAATGAACAAGGTTTGGTGAGATTAATGAGTACAATGTCACAAAAGCTATTAAGTGGAGAAGCTTGGACTTGACCCAGTGAGTCAGGGATATCTACCAATATTAACATGGATCTTAGGGACTAGAAACTAAAATTGGGCAGTAGAGGGAGGAGGGGTAAGAGAGAACATTAAAGTTTTGACCCAACTATGTAAAAACAGCTCAGCTACTTATTATTTATGTCTAATTATTCCACAAAATAATACTTTTGAAACTTGAGAATAAGCCTAGCTTTCTTATAAGCTTCTAGTCTAAGCATGATCTCATACTAGTGTAAATACCTTAGGAGTTTTTCATCTTACTCTGGCCTGAAACTGGACCACTAATTTTCATATGAACAGAAAGTCTTGAAGAATAGATTATTTTCTTTTTTGTGGTACTGGGGGGATGGAACCCAGGGGTGCTCTACCACTGAGCTACATCCCCAGCCCTTTTTGTTTTGAAATAAGTCTTACTAAATTGCCCAGGCTGGTCTCAAATTTTGGATCCCCTGCCCTCAATCTCCTGACTAGCTTATAGGATTAAAGGTGTGCACCACCATGCCCTGCTGACAACCTATTATCTTCTTTAGTTTTACTCCTTGTCATGGTCTCATACCAAAAATTCCATTTTTATACCTATAAAGCATTTCCAAGCCAGCTCAGGATAACTCACCATCCAGCTTTTTCAGTCTGGGCACTCTCTTGGTTGCCTCTTCAATCCAGTTGCCCTCAGCAGAATGTTTTTCCTCCAAGGGATTGCCTACAAACACCAGGTCTTCAAGGCATGGCAGTTCCGCCAACTTCACAAATTCAGCTACAAGTACAAAGCACACTTTCCATATTAAAAGGGTTAAGTTTTACTGCTTTAATTTTGACGACTAAATTCCAACTCACTAACTCTCAATTTGTGACTATTCAGGACAATTAGTTGTTTAAGATTTTGAAAAAGGTTCAGGAAATTTTACTATAATGAAATTATTCTCTGAGAACATTATGGAATGGGAGGGAGAAAGGAGACCTTCTATCTTTAATGCTAGCCTAAGGGTGAGATAAGGAGAGGAGATGAGGATCAGAGTTGAAAAGAATAACAAGTTGATCTCATGACAGTCTTGTCCATGCTGGGCTGAATCAGTTTAGGTCAGGCTAAGCTGCCTTTTTATCTCTACCGAATCCCTCATCTTTGAATTCTTAAAGCAACTAATTCAAATCTTTATTATAGAATTTATCAGTTTAATAATTATTAGCTTAAGCAGGGCGCGATGGCTCACGCTTGTAATCCTAGCACTTTGGGAGGCTGAGACAGGAGAATCGCAAGTTCAAAGCCAGCCTCAGCAATGGCGAGGCGCTAAGCAACTCAGTGAGACCCTGTCTCTACATAGAACACAAAATAGGGCTGGGGATGTGGCTCAGTGGTCGAGTATCCCTGAGTTCAATTCCTGGTACCAAAAAAAAAAATTATTAGCTTATAAATAAATTTTCCCCACTAAGCTGTAAACTCCTTGGGGGAATAGGTAAATGTCCTATTCAACCATGCCTATTGAGTCTGGCATGGTTCATGGAATATAACAGAGCTTTATTACATGCTGAATGAATAGCATGAAATAAAAAAGCAAAGCAACAGAGGTATAGACCAATAAGTCTTCTACCCAAGAATTATTTAAATTGATTCCTTCAGCCCTTGGATAATAATTTTTTCATGATTAATAGGATCAGAACCTTCCCAATTAATTATATTCATTCAAAGTAAATATTTAAATACATATTTTTGCCTTTAGAATTTAGGGATTCCAATAGCAATTTCCTATATTGGAACTCCTGTAACTATTTCTATGCTTAGAAATAAATGTTCCCATTTTGCTTCTTTTTCCCTATTGAGTATTTTCTATAAAAAGGAGGTAGAAGGTTGGCAAAGAGTCACTCTCAGCTTACCCCAGTCTTTCACCAGGTTATTAGACATATAGAGAATCTTCAATTTCTTCATTACATGGATCCCTTTCAACTTTTCAATAAAATTATAGGATATCCACAATTCCTCTAATGTGTCCCCTACTGCTTCCTGAAAAAGAAAGCAATCTGATTTACGTGCTTATTTTTAAACTTTTTTTTTCTGTCTCCCTTAGAAACAGATAAAGGCTTTCAAAGAGCACTAAGACCTGCCTGTCCACCTCTACCCTCCTGTCCACTTGTAGGAGAGCTGAGCACTGACTCTTACGTGGAAGTTCTTTTTTCATTGAGGGAATGAAGGAGAACATTCTCTTCCCCTCTCCAAACTAATTTGAACTCTTATGATTACTTACAAAATATTCTTTACTAAGAATAGCTTACTGAAATCACCAAAAGGAGAAATAATGGCACCACTTGATCACTTTTATTGAATGATATAGTTTCACGTTACTCTCCTATAGATTAATTTGGTCCTTATAATATTTAAAGGAGACAAGGCAAATTATTTGATTTCTACTATGGCCTTTTCAAGATCATACTGATATTAAGTAGTACATCTAGGTCTAAAATTCAGGGTTGGGCTGGGGATATAGCTCAGTTGGTAGAGTGCCTGCCTCACATGCACAAGACCCTGGGTTCAATCCCCAGCACCACAAAATAAATAAATAAAATTCAGGGTTTTTTGACATTTTTATGAAAAATTATAAACATAAAAAATTGAAAGAATTAAAAAATATTTTTAGTTGTCAATGGACCTTTATTTTATTTGTTTACATGTGGTGCTGAGAATCGAACCCAGTGCCTTACACATGCTAAGCAAGCGCTCTACCACTAAGCCACAACCCCAGCCCCCAAAATTAAAAGACTTTTATATGAAATGCCCACTTATCTACTACTACATATCCACTATGAGCAATTTGTTATACTTATTCTATCAAATCTATCCATCCATCAATTCATCTTATCTATTTGTTATAGAAAATTCAGCTTTAAACTCTTGGTCTTTCTATTCACAGTATAAGGTTTTATCACATAAACATACATTAAAGAAAAGATAGCCTCTTCAACAAATGGTGCTGAGAAAACTAGAAATCCATATGTAGCAAAATCTATCTCTCACTCTGTACAAAACTCAACTCAAAGTGGACCAAGGACCTAGGCATTAGACCAGAGACCCTGTGCCTATGAGAAGGAAAAGCAGGCCCAACTCTCTATCATGTTGGCTTAGGAACTGACTTTCTCAACAAGACTCCTAAAGCACAAGAAGTAAAATCAAGAATCAATAAATGGGACGGTATCAAACTCAAAAGCTTCTTCACAGCAAAGGAAACAATCAAGAATGTGAAGAGAAGCCGGGCGTGGTGGCACATGCCTGTAATCCCAACACTTTGGGAAGCTGAGACAGGAGAATCAGGAGTTCAAAGCAACTCAGTGAGACCCTGTCTCTACATAAAACGCAAAAATAGGGATGGGGATTGTGGCTCAGTGGTTGAGTGCCCCTGAGTTCAATCCCTGGTACCAAAAAAAAAAAAAAAAAAAGAATGTGAAGAGAGCGCCTACAAAATGGGAGAAAATCTTTGACACCTGCACCTCAGATAGAGCACTAATCTCCAGGATACACAAAGAACTCAAAAAACTTAACACCAAAAAAACAAATAACCCAATCAATAAATGGGCAAAGGAACTGAACAGACACTTCAAAGAAGAAATATATGAAAAAATGTTCAACATCTCTAGCAATTAGAGAAATGCAAATTAAAACTACACTGAGATTTCATCTTTTCCAGTCAGAATGGCAATTATCAAGAATACAAGTAACAATTGATATGTTATCCTCTATCTATGGACAATGAATCAATTTACACTGTTAACATGTAAGCCTAAATAAAACAAATAAAAAAAATAAAACAAGAATACAAGTAACAATAATGTTGGTAAGGATGTGGGAAAAAAATGTACACTCATACATTGCTGGTGGGACTGCAAATTGATGCAATAACCACTTTGGAAAGCAGTATGGAGATTTCTCAGAAAACTTAAAATGGAACCACCATTTGACCCAGTTATCCCACTCCTTGGTATATACCCAAAGGACTTAAAACAAACATGCTATAGTGATGCAGCCACATCAATGTTTATAGCAACTCAATTCACAATAGCTAAGCTATGGAACCAACCTAAGTGCCCTTCAACAGACGGATAAAGAAAATGTAGTATATATACACAATGGAATATTACTCAGCCATAAAGAAGAATGAAATCATGGCATTTGCCAGTAAATGGACGGAACTAGAGACTGTCATGCTAAGTAAAATAAGGCAATCCCAAAAAGCCAAAGGCCAAAAGTTCTCTCTGATATGCGGATGCTAATATACAATGGGGGTGGAGGGAAGACTAAAAATACAGTGAATTAGACAAAAGGGAATGAAGGGAAGGTAGTGGGGATAGGAACAGGAAAGACAGAATGAATCAGACATAACTTTCCTATGTTCACATATGAATACACAACCAGTGTAACTCCACATCATGTACAACCACAAGAATAGGCAGTTACACTCCATATATGTATAATATATCAAATACATTCTACTGTCATATATAACTAAAAAGAACAAATAAAAATTTATAAAAGATTATATCATACTGCCTCTCAAATTTTAGATATAATCAATAGTTGCACAGATTTTCTTTTATAGACATTAGACAAGTGATTTATTTTTCCTTTAAAAAAAAAGTACTGAACAGGCTCAATTAGATTCTGTATCTCCTCTTATCCCTCTCCAAATTTACTCACATTCATATGGCAACATCTGGAATGTGGGCCCGAGGTCTATGACCCAGCAACTGTTCCTTTAAAGACTACGGAGTAGCTGGGTAAGTGGTACAGGTCTATAATCCCAGCTACTCAGGAGGCTGAGGCAGGAAGACTGCAAGTTCAAGGCCAGCCACCACAACTTAGTAGACTGTCTCAAAGTAAAAAAAGGGGCTAGCAATGTAACTTAGTGGTAGAATATCCCTGGGTTCAATCCGTAATACAGCAAAAAAGAAAAAAAAGACTATAGAGAGAATAAATATACCTGGATTAAGATCCTTAATGCATTTTCTTTAATGGTGGAGCATAGGGGAAAAACTGAGAAAGGGGTGCTCTGAGTAAGCTCTGTGTATTATCCCAAACCCCCATTTCATCTCAGTTTCAACTTTTCAAGCAGAAATGACAAGACTCTTAAAGTAAAAGAAAATTTTAAATTTGTCTATCTTAGCATTCTTATATCAGAAATCTACATTTAAATTGATTTAACCAAGCCCTCTGGAGTAGTATTCTGACATCTTCTCCTAAATGATCTAATTACTGTATCATATAAATCTTTTGGAGAAGAATTAGTCTTAAGATCATTTAAATTTTATCACATACATTTTCATTGTCCTGGATTCCCATCATTCTTGTTTCCAACTTATAAAGTATGTGGTAGCAGAAAAAATACTATACTAATTAGGTACTGATCAGAAGATTTAGGGTCAGGTTCATGTGTAGAGTGTGTGCTTAGCATGTGTGAGGCCAGAAACCAAAGGAAAAAAATTGAGCTCAATTCTGGAGTCGGCCACTTACTTAATGTCATTTTACATGTACAGGTAAGAAATCCAAAATTTCACATAATCAATTTGATTAATTCTCCAAACTGCTACTTTGCTGTTTGTTTTCTTTACTTACTTACCACAAGCTTTACTTAAAAATTAAAGCAATCTGTTAAAGATAGAACAGATTAAGATAGGATAGGAATTCTTTTAGATAGGCCAAGTTTTGAAGATATCTCCAATGCTTTGTTTACTCATTTGAAGTTTATTACTACTACTACTACTACTACTACTACTACTACTACTACTACTAGGGATTAAACTTGGGGCTTCATGTATGCCAGGCAAGTGCTATATCATTAAGCCAGATCCCCAGCTCCAAGATGTTAATTAACTTTTGGTTTAGCTTTTAGCCATTTGAAGGTAGCTGTGTTGCCATGTAAAAATTTCAGTGCATTTGGGGACTTTACTTGGGAACATGATTTAGGGGACCAGAAATTCTTTTTTTTTTTGGTACTGGAGATTGAACTCGGACACTCGACCACTGAGCCACATCCCCAGCCCTATTTTGTGTTTTACGTAGAGACAGGGTCTCACTGAGTTGCTTAGCGCCTCACCATTGCTGAGGCTGGCTTTGAACTCGCGATTCTCCTGTCTCAGCCTCCCTAAGTGCTGGGATTGCAGGTGGCTCAGAAATTCTTATGCATATTGAATAACAACAACTGTATAGATTTTTGATGTCCAGAGTATAGCTCTGTTTTTCAAAACATTTTCAATCAATTGCATTGTCTTCTGTAATTTCCTAAACGTAAGAATTTGTTAACTTGCTCAAATTGATTGTTTTCATTTTTTTATCATTTGAGAAGTTATCAGTGTCTAAAATATTTAGCTGACATTTCACAAATATGCAAAAACAACAGCTGGGATGAAACAGCTTCAGCAAAACATACATTAAATAAAACCTTAAGGAAAATTTCTAAAGGTATTGAAACCATTTCAGGCAATGCAATTTCCTTTATATTTGTAAACAGGTAATAAAGACATAATTTCGGTGAAGCAATCTGGTTGATATCAATGAGTAAAACCTGGTGAGGTATGCACGAATCAATTTAGTGAAATCTGTCATTCAATAAATTGGCCCTTTGGAAAACTGAGCTTTGAGTGAACAGGAATTCTGCAAATTGGTCTGCTTCTGCTAGTAAACAAATTATAGATCTTTGGAGTTTCTTCTTCCTCTTCTTCCCCTATGCTTCTTCTCCTTACTCTTTTTCAAAAAAGTCTTGCTATGTTGCCCAGGCTGGCCTCAAACTCCTAGACTCATGCAATCTTCCTGCTTCAGCCTCCTGAGCAGCTGGGATGGGGGTATGAAACTCTCAGTTTCTTACTCTGTAATATGAGGAAACAGGTACACTGACATACCACCTCACATCCATTAGCATGACTACTATAAAAAAAAAGAAAATAATAAATGTTGTTAAGGATATAGAGAAATTAGAACCCTGTGTACTGTGGGTAGGAATGTAGAATGGTCCAACCACTATGGAAAACAGTTTGGAAGTTTCTCAAAAGATTAAAAACAGAAGTATCATATGATTCAACAATTCTGGGCACAAATTTAAAAGAAATTAAAGTGGGTCTCAAAAGATATTTTTGTACCAATGTTTACAGCAGTATTACAATAACCAAAGAATGGAAGTACCTCAAGTGTCCTTCAGCAGATGAATGGATAAATAAAACGCAGCATATACATACTATAATAGAAATTATCCAGTGTTAAAAAGGAAGGAAATTCTGTCATGTGCTGTAACATGGATGAAACTTGAAGACGTCATGTCAAGTGAAATAGCAAGCCAGTCAAAAAAAGACAAATACTGCATAACTCTACTTACACGAGTTATCTAGAGTAGCCACATTCATAAAGACAGAAAGTAGAATGGTGGTTGTCAAGGCTGAGGAAGGAGGCAATAGGAAATTGTTGTATGGATACAGAGGTTTAGTTTTCTAAGATGAAGAGGGCTCTGGAGATGGATGGTGGTGATGGTTGTACAATAATACACATGTACTTAATACCCCTGAACTACACACCTAAAAATGGTTAAGATCGCAAAACAAAAGAAGCTGGACTTTAGGTCTTTTTCAGCTATTGACATTTATGATTTTCCAAGGTCAACAAACCATTATGAGTGCTGAAATTAAAAAAAAAATTTAATTGTCTGCCCTGCAAACAGCAGCTTGTTGCAGGTTATAGGAGTGAGAAGAGATTTATTAGGTGCTATAAAACTTCTTGATTTTGAACGATATAAAATAATTATTATTGTTTGCTTTTTAGAAACTAATAAATTCAGATAAAATAACATTGTCTAGAAGTCTTTAGGAAGATATAATTTGTAAATAGCTAATAAATATTTGTAGGTAGTTGATTATATAAACACACAAAATAAACAGCTTTTAACTTATAAACAGTTGTTGGAGAGAAATTACCTTATTCATCATAGCAACAAAATTATAAATTGCCCAGGAATATATTTTTGTTTAATAAATGAACAAGGCTTTATAGGAATTAAAACTATAAAATTCTGCTGAAAGATACTTCTCAAAAGAAGTATAAATGGCCAAAAATTATATGAAAAAATGTTCAACATATCAAGCCAACAGGAAAATACAAATCAGAACTACACTGAGATTTCATCTCAATCCAATTAGAATGGCAATCATCAAAAATACAAATAACAGGGCTGGGATTGTAGCTCAGCGGTAGAGCGCTTGCCTCGCATGCGTGAGGCCCTGGGTTCGATCCTCAGCACCACGTACAAAGCAATAAAATAAAGACATTGTGTCCATCTACAACTAAAAAAATATTTAAAAAAAAAATACAAATAACAGTAAATGATGTCAAGGATACAGGGGATGGAGAACTCTTACAAACTGTTGGTGGAAATGTAAATTAGTATAGCCACTGTGGAAGTCAGTTTGGAGTTTCTCAAAAGCACCAGGAATGGAACCACTCTATGATCCAATTGCACCACTCCTTGGTATTTATCCAAAAGAATTAAAGTCGGGGCTGGGGTTATAGCTCAGCGGTTGAGCGCTTGCCTCACATATGTGAGGCACTGGGTTCTATCCTCAGCACCACATAAAATAAATAAAGATATTGTGTTCATGTACAACTAAAACAAAATATTTTTTTAAAAAAAGAATTAAAGTCAACATACTATAAAAATACATGCATACCCATATTTATAGCAGCACAATTCAAAATAGTCAAGTTATGGAACCAGCCTAGGTGTTTAACAACAGATAAATTTAAAGAAAATGTAGTATATATACACACAATAAAGTTTTATTCAGCCGTAAAGAATAATGAAATTGGGCTGGGGTTGTGGCTCAGTGGTATAGTGCTTCCCTCACATGTGTGAGGCACTGGGTTTGATCCTCAGCACTACATGAAAATAAATAAATAAAATGGAAGTGTGTTCATCTACAACTAAAAAATATTTTTTAAAAACTGAAATTATGTCATTTATAGGTCAATGGAATTGGAGAGCATCATGTTAAGTGAAATTAAGTTAGTCTCAGAAAGTCACAAGTTATGTTTTTTTCTTTCATATGTGAAAGTGAAAGGAAAAAAAGGGGGGGAGGGATCTCATGAAAATAGAAGAGAGACCAGTAGGGCAAAGACAGGGAATGGGGAAGGGAGGAGGGCAAGGGGAGGTACTGGGAATGAAATTGATTGAAGTATATTATGTGCATGTATGAATATGACACAAAAACCCAAAAATCTGTATAATTACTATGCACCAATAAAAATTCTACTGAAGAGCTGGGCACAGTAGCACACGCCTGTGATCCTAGCACTTTGGGAGGCTGAGACAGGAGAATCGCAAGTTCAAAGCCAGTCTCAGCAATAGCAAGGCGCTAAGCAGCTCAGTGAGATCCTGTCTCTACATAGAACACAAAATAGGGCTGGGGATGTGGCTCAGTGGTCGAGTATCCCTGAGTTCAATCCCCGGTACCAAAAAAAAAAAAAAAAAAAAATCTGCTGAAGAACAATATATCTGAATAAATTTTCATGTAAGGGAAGATTCAGTATTACAAAGGTATCAAGTCTCTTCAAATCAATTGATAAATTTCATGCATTTCTACCAAGATTTCCAACAGGAATTTATTTTCATGAACTTGATAAACTGATTCTCAAGTTTCTCTGAAGAGTAAATAATGAAAAAAACTCATAAATATTTTTTTTTAATTTTTTTTAAAATATTTTTTTAGATATTGGTGGATCTTTATTTTATTCATTTATTATTTATACGTGGTGCTGAGGATCGAACCCAGTGCCTCACGCATGCTAGGCAAGCGCTCTGCCACTGCGCTACAGCCCCAGCCCCTCATAAATATTTTGAAAAAGGAAAGACGGCTTGTCCGAGTACATACCAAAAATATTCTAAAGCTAAAGAAAATTACAATAGCACACCATTAATATACAATTTTATGTATCATTTATAATTAATTTAATTTTTAAAATGGGAAAAACTCCCATAATAATACATTTTTATACTATATTGGCAAATGTTAAACATGTAAATATACTGAATGACACTGAGGGTGGAAAAGATAATCCTCATCTACATACCACTGATGGAAGCAGAAACTATCATAAGCATGTAGGAACAATTTGGATACCTATTAAAAATATAAATGCACAATTTAGGCTTAGTAGCACATGCCTGTAATCCCAGTGACTTGGAGGGCTGAGGCAGGTGGGTGGTAAATTAAAGACCAGCCTTGGCAATTTACCAAGGTCCTGTCTCAAAATAAAAAATAAAAAGGACTAGGGATGTAATTGAATAGTAAAATCCCCAGTACTGATTCAATCTCCAGTACTGCAAGCATAAATAAATAAGAGAAAAATTTAAATGCACAAAAAGATCCTTAGTGTTTCTACTTTTAAAAATCTATGTAAACATTTGAATAATTGTTGAAGGATATATGTGCAAAGATGTTTCATGTGGCATGATTTGTAATAGTAAAAAAAAAATCTGGAAATAATCTAAATGCCCAGTAGTAAAGGAATACAGATATGTGGCATGTAGTAATGTTTCAGTTAATGACAAACCATACATGACAGTATATACCATATAGTTTAAGTGTAGGCTATAGCATCTAGATTTGTATATGTATACTTTATGATGTTTGCACAACCAAACAATGCATTTCTCAGAACATATCCCCATCATTATATTATACAAGAACATGGTTAAGAACATTTTTAAAAAAAAATTTTTTGTAGTTGTAGATAGACAGAATGCCTTTATTTTATTTGTTTATTTTGTATGTGGTGCTAAGGATCGAACCCAGTGCCTCACACATGCTAGGCAAGTGCCACTGAGCTACAGCCCCATCCCAGTTAAGGATATTTTTATATATAAATATTGTGGAAAAAATACAACTATGTAAAAGTATGCATTAAATCTACAGGTATTGACATGAAAGAATATTCCTGATTTGGTGTTGGATAAAAAAGCAAAATTACAGAAAAACATACCTCATATGCTAGTAGTACAAATACTATAACATATATAAATATATACACACACATACATGCACAGAGAGCTATCTATTTACTTTTCTGTGTTCAGAAAAAATTAAAGTCTACAAAACAATTTTATTTCTATTATCTCACAGATCTGGTGGGGTGCTAGGGGAAGTTCAAGAAGAATGACTTCCACATTATATTTCATATATTTATGAATTGTTTATTTTTATAATGAACAGCTTTTATATTAAGATTTAAACTTAAGTACTAGTTGTATAATTATAATAAAACATTCAGCCAATAAACATTTATAGAGTGCCTATGTATCAAGCACTATTATAGATGCTGATGAACAAAACTAGTATGATCATTGAGGGGCAGTATATATGAGAGGGAGAGAAAAGAGAGAGAACAATAAATTTCAGATAGTAATGAATAAGATAAAAAAATAAACTGTAAGACCTAAGAGTCGCTCTCTAGAGGGCTGCTGCTTTAGATACAGGGAGGTAGGGCGGACGGGTCACCTATAATCAGGTGACATCTGAGCTGAGAAATTAAGGTTAAGAAGGAGCCAAAATAGTGGAAATCCATACTAGAAGAGTTTTTAAGGCAAGGGAATTGCAAGTACAAAGGTCCCCAGGTAGGAATGGACTTGTCAGGGTCAAGGAAGTGAAATAAGGCCTATGGCTATAGATTACTAATAGAAGAGCCCTATGAAATAAGACCAGAAAGGAAGGCAGAGGTCAGATCATATATACAAATGGGCTTATAATGTATCTTAATAGTCAGTTTTCCTAAGTAGTCTGAAATGAACCACTTGCCTTCAATTTAAAATTTCACATTTCACATACTAATCATTTGTAGTTTACTGAGTCAGCTATTAAAATGTGTCTGAATGAATAATTCAGCTAGTATGTGAACCTATTTCAAGTCTGGCATCTGCATCCCTATGCAGTTTTATTTTTCTTTAGTTTGGACATACACACACCTCACCACCCCCCCTCCCCAAACATGCCCGATACATCCTGCAAACAGAACCAACTGTTGGGTATGATTGATAGGAGTGCATAGAAAGTAAAGAAATTTATACAAGTGATGGCTCAGCCAGAGACTATTACCATAATGCCTTTAATTCTGCATTTAAATTTTTTTGTGTAGTCTCTAGGTATTTATTACATTCCATGGAAGAAATTACAAATCTGGGATTTGGTAAATACCTGAGGGGACACTGAGCATCTACCATATTGATCCTAAAAATTCTGGAATGCATTTATTTGCAAACTCTTCCTTTATTGATAATTCAAGGTAATGTTTAGGCTGAACTAAAATAAATTCTAAATTTATGTACTATAATTTAATATTTTATCCTCTATTACCCTCAATTTCTCTAACAATTGAAATTTTTGCCATCTAAGGCTCAGACAATGGAGAGAAAGTAAATATCCTTAAATTTACCAATTTACTTAAAACAACCCCCCAAAACACATTTTTTTAAATAGAGCAGCAAGAATTTTACTTACCAATCCAATTAGAAAGCAAGTAATTCAACTGTTGGTTATTTTGTGGGGGAAGAAATTTCTTTTGATTTAATTCCAGAATCTAATCCTGAAGAATTTCTGAGCATTTTATAAATTATTAGTAACACTTTATGTGGGTAAATAGACACACAGTAGTGGGAATATAAATATAAATCAGAGAAAATAAATGCAAGAAAATTTTGAAATTGTACTTCTAATGCTGCTATTTGAGTGATAAACTGTTTCTGCAGGGGAATAGCCACTTGGCCCATCTGATTTTGAGGGATTATTGATGAAAAGTACTGCAGTTTCCAGTTTCAACCCACTACTATCCCTTATGAAGCACAAGCTAGACTTACTGGGGGAGGTGAGAGGGCAGGAGTCAAAAAAATTTCAGAATGCTTATGAATTATTTAACAACAAACACTTTTCTAAAACTATTATCCTTTGGGGAACAGATACAAGAAAAAGAAATTAGCTTCATCTTTCCTAAAATTGCCTATTTTAATAATATTGTTCCATCTATTTTTCTTTGGAAGGAAGTTGAAATAATCAGTAAATAAAAAAATAAAACACATTGTCAAATTTTTTTAAATGCCTAAGGTTGGTATGGGGAAATGGAAAACTTCAAACATTACTGGTAAGAATATAAACTGTTACAAACTTCACAAAGGGCAACTTCATATATGTTACAAAAGCCTTAAAAGTAATTCATACCTTTTGACCCAGCAATTCCATTTCAAGGAATTTATCGGAGGAATTATTCATGGATGTGTGCAATAATATAGCTAAAAGGAGATTCATAACAGGATTGATTATAACAACTCCAAACTAGAAATAAACTACATAATTAATAAATAACTGATTTAAATAAATTATGATACATCAATAAGACAGAATATTAGGCTGTTATTAAAAACATCATGACTGAGCTAGGATATAGCTCAGTGGTACAGCATTTGCCTAACATGTGCAAGGACCTGGGTTTGAGCCCAGCACTACAAAAAAATAAACAAACAAAAAGCGGGGATATGGGCTGGAGTTGTAGCTTAGTTTAAAAGTGCTTGCCTAGCATGGGTGAGGCACTGAGTTCGATTCTCAGCACCACATATAAATAAAATAAAGGTCCATCAAAAACTGAAAAAAATTTTTTAAAAAGAGGGGGAGTATGATTAAAATTATCTTAAACGTAAGCTGCATTCTCTAATTAAAAATCTCCAGTGGAGGGGCTGGGATGGTGGCTCAGTGGTAGAGCGCTTGCCTAGCATGCGTGAGGCACTGGGTTCGATCCTCAGCACCACATATAAATAAATAAGAAATAAAGGTCCATCAACAACTAAAAAAGAAAATAAAAAATAAAAAATCTCCAGTGGAAGTCAGGCATGGTGCTGCATACCTGTAATTCCAGCTATTTGCGAGGCTAAGGAAGGGGTATTCCAAGTTTGGCTAGTGTCAGCAACTCAGAGAGATCTTGTCTCAAAAAATAAAAAAGAGCTGGGGATGTAGCTCAGTGGTACAGTGCTCCTGGGTTCAACCTCCAGGACTGCATAAAACAAAAATAAAAACAAAAACAAACAAATAAAAACCTCCAATGGCTTTGCAAGACACTTGAGAAAAAAACAAACTAAAATCTTATCTCTGTTGGCCTGGTCCCTGGTTCCTTCTCCAGTGTCACTGAGAACCACTCTCTTTCCTCAATCAAATTTTCTTGCTCCTACTCAAGGATACTAAGCAGATTCAGGTTTGGGACGTTTTCACCTGCTGTCCCCTCAGCCTGGTGCTCTTGCTCTGTAGCTTTACAGTCTACATCTCACATTCATAGAGAACTTGCATCATTCTATCTTCTCTTATGCCTCATTTTTCTTCATTTATCACCACCTGATGCATTATACAATTATTTTTTTGTATATCTCCCTGGAATGTAATGTAAGTTCTATGAGAGCAAGGACTACTTTATGTTCTGCTATACATCTAGGACCTCAATCAGTGCCTAGTTACAAGTAGGCATTCAAAAAATATGTTGAATGAATTTGTTGAACAAGAGACATGGGAAAGTGAATTATACATATTAAGTGAAAAACAATATGTGCTGCAATATGAGCTGCAAAACAATATATGTAGTACAATTTCATTATCTACATACCCACTGAAGAACAGAAAAAAAAGTCACAGACATAAATAAAAATGTCAGCAGTGTTTAAATTGCCAGTGGTTTATAGATATTTTTAACTTACTTTTTTTACTTTCTAAAGCTTCTACAATGGACATTTTTATAATTAAAAAAAACTTTGTGCTTTTTTAAAAGCAATATATAACAACCTACCAGTCCATTTAAGTTCTTTATGTTGTTTCTTCCTAGAGACAGTATCCTCAAGTTTTCTGTAGTGAAAAGAAAAAAAGCATTTTGTTTATGAGAATCATATAATTGTTATAAATCTAGTATTATAAAGCTTTAATAAGTTTCATATAATGAATAACCTTATTTGATGAGCAAAAGAGGCTATCAATAAAAATAGGTAATCAAGTAGGAAATAACATTGATTTATCTAAGGTAAGCACTGTAATAACCATAATGTCACATCCCACCAATATTAAATTTAAAACCGATTAAGCATTTGGAATGCCTGGTCTTAAATTGCTGCTAGTGAAATGTTTCAGGGATAAGAGTAAAGAAAATATTAACTTTAATTTTGGGAGTATGTATGTTTCAGATATGTTTGAATATATAGTATCAGGACTCACACTGGAAAATAGAAACATATTATTTATTTATTTTTTTTTAAATTTTTTTTTTAGTTGTAGATGGACACAATATCTTTATTTTATTTATTTTTATGTGGTGCTAAGGATCGAACCCAGTGCCTCACGCATGCGAGGCAAGCGCTCTACCACTGAGCCACAATCCCAGCCCCGAAACATATTATTTATGTGTAGTTCCCCCTTACTAGCTGGGCATGGTGGTCCACGCCTGTGATGTCAGTTACTTGAGAGGCTGAGGCAGGAGCATCCCAAGTTAAAGACGAGTCTGGGCAACTTAGCAAGACCCTGTCTCAAAATAAAATAAAAAAGGTTGAGGAGGTTGCTTAGTAGTAGAGTGCCACTGGGTTCAAACCCCAGTACTACAAAAAGAGAAAAGGAAAAAAAAAATCTCCCTTTATTCTGTTTAGTATTAGAAGAGAAATGAAATAAATTTAGCATTTAATAAATTTAGCATCTTTTGTTTTTCAATATTTTAAATAATTAAATTGTGATTTGATTAAAAAGAAAGTGCCTGTTTTTATTTTTTAAGAGGATATTTCTGGCTTTTTTGTTGTTGTTGTTTTCGTTTTTTTGTATCACTATCTGGAAGAGAAAAAAAGAAAATAGAAATAGTGGTTGCCTTTAGGAAGGAACTGAGAGTCTGTGGTCAGAAAATGACTTACTTTTCATTAGAAAATGACTTACCTTTCATTGTATCGTTGTAATCCCTTTCGAACCATTTGAATAAATCCATGTGTGTACATTATTTTTCCAAATTTAAAAAAAAAAAGCCTTCTAGTAAAACACAGGAAACTTCACTCTTGTTTCAAGAAACTATTGTGATTATTTTTTGTGTAAGTAATACATTTAGTTTTCACAAATTAAACTTCTATGATTATCTTATTTAACGTGGTAGTCACTAGCCAAATATGGCTATTTAATTTAAATTAATTAAAGTTAAAATTTAATTAGAATTTCAGTTTCGTAGTCACACTAGCTACTTTTCAAGTGTTTAATATCTATATATGGCTAGTAGCAACTTTACTGGGACACTGCAGATGGTTCTGGTGGATGCGCTATTCTCTACATAATTCAATGGTAAGAACACAGATTGAATTATCTTGCAACTCTCTAGGTAAGCAAACAAACTTCTTTGAATCTCAGTCTTACCAAATATGTAAGAATGTAAGTATCATAAGAATATAAATATTAAATGAGACAATTATCTAAAATATTTAGTAAATTCCTAATCTATGGCACATACACAAAAAATAATGTGTGTGTGTCAGGCACATATAACTTTGGTTTTAATTTTTATTTATTTATTTTTTTTTAATTTTTATTTTTTAAAATATTTTTTTAGCTGTAGATGGACATAATGTCTTTATTTTATTGCTTTGTATGTGGTGCTGAGGATCGAACCCAGGGCCTCACGCATGCAAGGCAAGCACTCTACCGCTGAGCTACAATCCCAGCCCCTTAATTTTTAACTTAATAAATTATTTTAAATTCTGTTGAGAAACACTGAACTTTCAGAACAAGGTATTTTAAGAATGATCTAATTCATGTAAAATGACTTAACCATTGAAATAAGACACTATGTTATGAGCTAAATTGTATCCTCCTCAAAATTCATATGTTTAGATCCTAACTCCCAGTTATCTTAAAATGTATTTAGAGATAGGACCTATAAGGAGCTAATTGAGGTAAAATGAGTTCATACAAGTAGGTCCCAATCCAGTATGACTGGTAGCCTTATAAAAAGAGGAAAATAGGTCACAGATACAGAGGAAAACTATGTGAAGACAGAGAGAGAAGCCGGGCCAAGAGCCCTCTACAAGCCAAAGAGAGAGGCCTCAGAAGATATTAACTCTGTTGAAACCTTGATCTCAGACTTCTAGCCTCCAGAATTAAGAAAAAATAAATTTCTGGGGCTGGGATTGTAGCTCAGCGGTAGAGCGCTTGCCTCGCATGCGTGAGGCCCTGGGTTCGATCCTCAGCACCACATACACAGCAATAAAATAAAGACATTGTGTCCATCTACAACTCAAAAAAAAAATTAAAAAAAAAAAATTTCTGTTGTTTAGGCCACACAGTCTCTGGGACTTTGTATTGGAAGCTTTCACAAACTAATATACTCCATGTAATTATGAATTTGTGATTTACATAACAAATTATTCCTTAAAACTTTTTGATATAGAAAAGTGATGATTCTCTCTTTAGCTATTTCATGATGAATCAAAAGCATATTAAGGGCTGGGTATGTAGCTCAGTGGTAGTATGCTTATCTAGCACTCACAAGGCCCTGAGTTCATCCATAGAGGATAAGAGGATATTTCTGGCTTTTTTGTTGTTGTTGTTTTCGTTTTTTTTACCATAAAAAAATAATAATAAGGAAAATAAAAAGGGTTCAAAAATTGATTCATTCAACACATAGTTATCAAACTATATTCTAAGAACAATAATGAGCATTCACAATATTATAGTGAGTAATAAAGAGAAAAATTCCTGCTGTCTTGAAGCTAATGTTGGGCAGACAATAAATGAGTAAGTGTATAAGGTATGACCAGTATGAAGGAAAAATGAGATATACAGATAAAAGGAATGAAATGTCAGGGGTTGGGAGCAGTTGATATTTTAGATAGGAAGTCACTTCTAAACAAATACCCAAAGGAAGTGAAACAGAGAACTTTAAGTACAAAGGCTCTGCAAGCAGAACCACATCTGAAATGTTCACAAAACACAAGAATCTACCTGAGAAAATGAAGGAAGAGAATAAGAGGACATGAGATTACAGAAATAATAGGCTGTATAGGGGACATAAAGAGTAAAGAAATTATTGCTGCGTGCTGTGGCACTCACCTGTAATCCCAATGGCTCACGTTAAAGTATGAGATGTCTATTAGACATCCAGTGGAATTCAGGCAACTGAATGTGTGAACCTGGAATATGGAGAAGACCTCAGGGGTAGAGATTTAAATTTGGGAGCCATCTGCATATAGGCAGTAAAGCCATGACCCTGAATGAGATAATCTGGGGAGCAAGTGAAGAGAACAAAGAGAAAAGATTCAAGAACCAAATATGGCAGCACTCCAATATTTAAAACCCGGGGACACAAAACTGAGATGCCAGGAAGACAGGAGAAAATTAGGAGGATATGGTGGAATAGAAACCTAATACTAAAAGATAGAAAGTCACTTCTAAACAAATACCCAAAGGAAGTGAAACAGAGAACTTTAAGTGCAAAAGCTCTGCAAGCAGAACCACATCTGAAATGTTCACAAAACACAAGAATCTACCTGAAAAAATGAAGGAAGAGAATAAGAGGAATAGAAACCTAATACTGAAAGTACTTCAAAGAGGAAAGAAAGCCAGGTACAGTGGCACACACCTGTAATCCCAGTGACTCAGTCAGGCTGAGGCAGGAAAATTGCAAGTTCTAGGCCACCCTGATCAACTTAATCTAGACCCTGTCTCAAAGTAAAATAAAAAGGGCTGGGGATGTAACTTATTGGAAGAGTGTCCCTGGGTTCAATTCCCAGTACCCCTCCCAAAACGGATTGATCAGTTATGATGAGGTCACTGGAGATAACAAATAAATACAATTCTCTCAAAGATAATATTTAACTTAATATATAAAAGACCTGCTTAAAAATCCACATAAAATGGTAATGAGGAGCTCAAAACATTTATTTATTGCCATGAAGGGAAACAGGTAAATTATGATATCAAAATTAATAGATGAAAAGTTCTAATGTAAAATAATTATGTATTTTCCTTATGGTATATACTGCATAAGTAACACTGTTGTTTTCTTCCTAAAAGGTCATGATGGAAATCAAAATAGGGCTTTCAAATTTTATGTCTACTTGTAACCTGGGATAGTATATATATTTTTTTGTTTGACCAAAGATACAAGAAAACAAAACTTATTTTCTAATTTTCAATATGAGATTATTAATACAATATATAGTTTTTTAATCATGGTTGTGGACAGTCATGTCATACAATTTTCTTTCTTTTTTTTTTTAATATTTTTTTAGTTATAGATGGACACAATGTCTCTATGTTATTGCTTTGTATGTGGTGCTGAGGATTGAACCCAGGGCCTCACGCATGCGAGGCAAGCGCTCTACCGCTGAGCTACAATCCCAGCCCATGTCATACAATTTTCCAGTCACAGTTTTGGTACAATAAATTGTCCTTATGGTTATTCTTCCCTATAAACTACCTGTTAAAATATTTCAGAACTTTTTGTCATAGCATAATAGATGAACTATTGTATTCAAGAAAGGATGGGGGTAACAGGCAAGCTAGAGGCATAAACTCAATCTTTCATATGGATCTGTTAGCTTCTTGCATTGCTTCATAGTCACAGATAAAATGCATTCCTTAGCCACAGACTAAGGAAGTACAATTTATATTACAAGCACAACTAAGATGAGTCAAGTATAGCAAATGCCTATATTCCCTCATTCCATGTTTACAGCAGACATCAATAATTAATCAAGGTACTCTTTTTCACTGAGTTTTGGGAATTCTTCTTCTGTTTGGTACCAGGGATTGAACTCGGGGTACTTAGCCACTGAACCACATACCTACCCCTTTTTAATTTTTTTTATTTTGAGACAGAGTCTTGCTAAGTTGCTTAGAGCCTTGCTAAGTTGCTGAAGCTGGCTTTGAATTTGTGATCCTCCTGCCTCAGCCTCCCAAGCTGCTGGGATTACAGGCATGCACCACCACATCTGGAAAAAATAATATGTTTAGAAAGAAAACTCTGGTATCAGTGATAAAGTTTAACCGAACAACAGAAAGAAGAAAATGAGATCAATTAGGAAGTTATCACAAAAGTCATAAGGTAGTTTTTTCTAACCGTGCGTAATGATCCATTAATGAGTTGTGAAATCAACTTGGTTGTGGTCAACATTGAAAAACAAAATCAAATTTAAAAAATACAGACTGGACCCTATGCTATAAGGGTTCATATTGTTTTATAAACTCTATTCCAGTTTAGATGTGTATGTATATATTTGATATGTATATTCATATGAGTATATAATAAATTTATATGTATTTCTTACTGGTGAAAATGGTAAAAATTAGATAAACATGATCTAAGGGGAATCTAATGAGGTTCTAAATTCAAGTTGTGGCTCCTAGAAACAGAAAAGCAACAAATTATTTGAAAGTTCTTTCAAAGACTAGAATTAATAGGACTTAGTGATGAACTTGTGTGTAGGGTTTAAGTGAAAAAAAGAGAGAATATGGTAGGCTAAATAATGGTTCTTCCAAAGATACCTATATCCTAATCCCTAGGATCTGTGACTATTACAATAAATGGCAAGGAGGTACTTTGCAGATATGATTAAATTAAGGATCTTAAGATGGGAAAATTGTCCTCAATATCTGGGTGTAGCCTAAATACAATCATATGTATCCTCACAAGAGGGAGGCAGAGATTTAATCTGACACAGAATGGGAGAAGTCAGTGTGATTGCAGGGATTGGGAGTATTGCACCCATTAGAAAATGGAAGAGGGCCATAACTAAAAGTGAAATTATATCATTTGCAGGAAAATGGATAGAACTTAGGAACATTATGTTAAGTGAAATAAGCCTAACTCAGAAGGTCAAGGGTTTTCTGTCATATGGAAGCTAGTGAGGAAAAAGGAAAAGAATGGTCTGGAGGGGTAGATCTCATGAAAATTGAAGGAACATAAGTAGAATAGGGAAAAGGGACCAGGAAGAGAGAAGAGAGGAGGGAAAGGGGAAAATACTAGAGGATGATATTGGCCAAATTATACTGTAAAATTGTGTGCAGGTACAAATATGTGACAATAAGTTATATAATTATGTACAACTATAATGTACCAATAAAAATGTGGAAAAAAGAAAAAATAATGGAAGAGGCCAAATTACTTTGGAGGCTGAGGCAGGAGGATGGCAAGTTGCCTAAGCAACTTCGCAAGACCCTGTCTCAAAATAAAAAGTAAAATGTAGCTCAGTGGTAGAGCACCCCGGGTTCAATACCAGTACTACAAAAAAAAAAAAAAAAAAAGAGATAGCAAAGAGAAGAGAAGGAAAGGAAGGGAGAAAGGAGAGAGGAAGAGAGGGAGTGAGGGAGGGAAGAAGGAAGCAGAGGAAAAAGAAAAGAAAATGGAGGAGGCAAGAAAAAGATTCCTTCCTAAAGCCTCACATAGAATGTGGCTTGATATTTGGGCCAATGAAATTTATTGCAGGTTTCTGACCTCCCATACTGTGGGAGAAAAATTTCTATTGTTTTAAGTCACCAAGTTATGGCAGCAATTGGAAACGAATTGAGAGTCAGAGACCTTGGGAACTGAGAAGTCGGAGATGTCATTAACAAGAATAAGAAACGCAGCAGGGTGGGGTGGCACACACCTGTAACCCCAGCACTTTCAGTGGCTGAGAGGAGAATCATGAGTTCAAAGTCAGCCTCAGCAATAGCGAGGTGCTAAGCAACTCAGTGAGACCCTGTCTCTACATAAAGCACAAAATAGGGCTGGGGATGTGGCTCAGTGGTTGAGTGCCTCTGAGTTCAATCTCTGGTACCAAAAAAAAAAAAAGAATAAGAAACGTGGGAAAATAAGAGATAGTGAGGAATTAAATTTTAAATATAACAAGTTTGAAATACACATAAGACAAATCTAAACAAAAAATAAATACTTAACAAAAATCTGATTTCTATTTAAAGTATTTCAAGTATAACTTTATAAGTTTTAAAAGATTGTTAAAATGTTCAAGTGTCATTTTCTTTGGATAATCAAACATAAGACACATGGTTTATACAATTCTGCCATCTGACAACCACTGTGGTTAAAACAGGTCCCAGGCCAGGTGTGGTAGCTCATGCCTGTAATCCCAATGATTTGGGAGGCTAAAGCAGAAGGATTGCAAGTTTGAGCCCAGCTTTAGCAATTTAGGGAGGCCCTAAGCAACTTAGTGGGAACCTGTCTCAAAATAAAAAGGATCGGGAATGTGGCTCGGTGGTAAAGTACCTCTGGGTTGAATCCCCAGAACCCAAAAAACAAAACAAAACAAAGAAAGAAACAGGTGTCAACTTCTAGAATTACATAGTGTCTCTGGAATGTTTATTCCAACAATTAGAAAATTCAAGAATCATGTGTTACTGTGGATCACTTACTTAGGCCATTCAGGTTAGCAATCTTTTCAATGCAGTTTGTAGACAGTGAAAGCTTCCTTCAAAAGAACAAAGAAAAACATGAATTAACATGAAAAACTTAAATAGTATATTAGAAATTATTTCTCAATAGTAGTTCCCATGAAAGATAATATTTAAATAATTAAACTGTCAACTTTGGAATAGATAATGAAATACTATGCTGACACTAAAAAATGATACTGGGCTATAGACACTGATCTGTGAAGATGTCCATGATATAAGTTAAATTTAAAAACTATCTTGCAAAACAATTATTTTCTATGACTCCTTTCAGTAAAACAAAACAAAAAACTCC
Source organism: Geosciurus inauris (assembly GCA_004024805.1). Classification (NCBI taxonomy): domain Eukaryota; kingdom Metazoa; phylum Chordata; class Mammalia; order Rodentia; family Sciuridae; genus Geosciurus; species Geosciurus inauris. The sequence continues at coordinate 101,531 of PVHX01004186.1, forward strand.
AAACCCCCCAAACAGAATTATGTATATGCATTTGTAAAGATATATTTTTTCATGTGTTAAATCCTTCAGAAATGTATATTGAAAAAAATGTAATGTCATATGTAATCCTAATTGGCCCACCCTCCCTAGAGATACATACTTTTAATAGTTTGCATATATTTTTATTTATTTATTTTTTTTGGTACTGGGGATTGAACTCAGGGGCACTCGACCACTGAGCCACATCCCCAGCCCTATTTTGTGTTTTATGTAGAAACAGGGTCTCACTGAGTTGCTTAGCGCCTTGCCATTGCTGAGGCTGGCTTTGAACTAGCGATTCTCCTGTCTCAGCCTCCCTAAGTGCTGGGATTACAGGCTTGAGCCACCGCGCCCGGCAATAGTTTGCATATATTTTTCTAGACTTTTTCTATCTATATTTTAATTATATAAAAACAAAATTTTTAAAGGGAACATAGTTACATATTCTTAATCTTTCTTCCTTGAGTAAAATGTTTAATATATTAGAAATTTCATGCAAAACATATAATAATAAAGGCTGATTCGTTGAACATTTAATGTATGCCCACTATAATTCTAAGCAATTTACATGTGTTATTTTAGTAATCACAATTTTCTTAGATAAATATTATTATTATGTACATTTTACAAATGAAACTGAGACACAAAGATGTTAAGCAATTTCCCCAATATTACACAGTTACAAAATGGCAGGTCCAAAATTAAAATCCAGGTAAGTTTGATGCTAGAACATGTATCTTACCCTTATTATTTGACTTGAAGAGGAATTATTCATTTTTTATCTGTTTGAAACAGCAAAAGCAATTACTGTATAGTTTTCACCATATCTGTATATTTTGTAGTTATCTCCCATTCCTGAGTCCTACCAGTAATAAATAAAGTGCCTTTAAATTTAGGAATATTATTGGAAAATAATTCTTTAAATTCTGTTTAGGGAACTTTCCCAAAGAGATTGTCAGCAAAAATATGAACAGGTTGACTCTTCCTAAACATTTCCTAAAGGCTTTGGCATATGGTACAAAATCTTCTCAAGTTTGTTTACCTTTTTAGTGGTTTTATGACAAAAAAAAGATCATGCTAAGAAGCCAAAAATGAATCCAAAGGTAGGTTTTTATGTAAGCCAGTATGCTTTCATCACAATGAATGAATTGCACACAATAAATACATCTTTGCTTTTCCCTTTAATCCCAAAGATAGATATGAGTATATTACAAATATGTGTTCAGAAATATGTGTCCAAGAACCACCTAATTGGCTACTGTAGAGATTCTTAGATTTTATTAGTAGTCTGAATCTATAAAATTGGGATGGAGCTTAGCTCCTGCAGAAAGTACAGGTGGTGAAGGGATCACATTTAGAGAAGCACAGTGAAGAGGTCAGAAAGAACCTTGGGTATTCTACAGTATTCCATAGCCCTGACAGGAGACAATGGGGCCTGAAAACAGGGTGATGAGGTATCACTGTATAACTGCTTCAATTTAGCATACAATCCTGCTAAAAACTGGGTAGAATATTTAGAAAATAAATTAAAAGAAATTAAGATAGATCTGATGATTGAAGTCATGGGAAATAGGATTGTAAAATAAGTACAATTTTATATCCATTAGAATATTAAAAAAAAATTAGCCTGGTGTAGTGGTATACACCTGTAATCCCAGCTACTCAGGAAGCTGAGGCAGAAGAATCAAAAATTCAAGGCCAGCCTTGGCAATTTAGTGAGATCCTGTTTCAATATAAGACTAAGAAGGGCTAGGGGGAGAGGGTGTAGCTCAGTGGTAGAATACCATAGGGTTTTTTTTTTTAAACATTTATTTTTTAGTTGTAGGCGGACAGAATATCTTTATTTTTTTATTTTTATATGATGCTGAGGATCGAACCCAGTGCCTCACGCATGCCAGGCGAGCACGCTACCACTGCGCCATAATCCCAGCCCCATACCATAGGGTTTAATCCCTACTACTGGGGGAAAAAATTAGAAGGCTGTATGTAAAAATGCTAACATTGTTTTCACAAGATGCTACAATTTAGGTTGATGTCAATACTTTGTGTTCTTTATATTTCCTGGATGTTTTGCAATGCATTTTTAGTTTTTGTTAAAAATGGGTATCTCTTAAGTAATCAGTAAAAAAGTGCAGTTCTGACTTTGATGGATAATTTTACAAAAAAAAAGTAGTTGACTCAAATGACAGAGTAATAGCTGATTCTAATATTCCTAAATATTTTCTAAAGGCTTTGGCATGGGGTACAAAATCTTCTCAAGTTTGTTTACCTTTTTAGTGGTTTTATGACAAAAAATGGCTTCTTAGATCATGCTAAGAAGCCAAAAACGAATCCCAAGGTATATTTTTATGTAAGCCACTATGCTTTCATCACAATGAATGAATTGCACACAATAAAAACATCTTTGCTTTTCCCTTTAATTTCTTCCAAAAAACTAGGAATTTTCTATTTCCCAACATAATATAAAAACTGTATTGAAAAATACTGAACTGCTCAATATATCAGTCATCTTTCACATTTAGCTTTCCCAAAGGGTGAATTACAACAAACAAATAAAAATATAAAAATCACAGAACAACAAATATATTCTAGTGTAAAGGAAAACAGGAAGAAAAACTAACTAGCAATATTAGAGAGATGAAAAAAGAGAACTTACTCGCAATTAGCAAGAGTGGACAAGGATGCATCCATCTTCTCTATTGGAGGAATCTGGGCATAAAGTTTTATCTCTTTGGTTTCAGATGGCCTCTGACCAGTTTTCTCTTCCTATGAGAAAAGTTAATTTGGAACAAAATGATCCTTGGTTATGATATACAACAAAAGAAGCAAGAATTTCTGAAGGCCTTTCAACATTTATTTCAAAATTTTTAGAATTTTAATAACTACTTAATAATTATTCAGCACTTATAGGACCATGTACTTGCTGACCCTATTTTTGTATTGTTTAAAATCTTTTTTTTTTAATTTTTTTATGTTATACATGGACACAGTGTCTTTATTTGGTTTACTTTTTTTTTAAAATGTGGTGCTGAGGATCGAACCCAGTGCCTCACAGGTGCGAGGCAAACACTCTGCCACTGAGCTACAACCGCAGCCCCCGTTTAAAATCTTCCTGGTGCAATGGCACGTGCCTGTAATCCTAGCAACTTGGGAGGCAGGGGCAGGAGGATTGCAAGTTTGAGGTCAGCTTCAGCGACTTAGTGAGACCTCAGCAACTTAGCAAGATCCTGTCTCAAAATGAAAAATAAAAAAGGACTGGGAATATAGCTCCATGGTAAGGCTCTTGGGTTCAATTACTAGTATAAATAAAATAAAAAGTCTATCAATTAATTTTTCTAAAAAGAATTCCTTGTCCCTAAATGACCTCTTGTTAAATATCAGATTCAGACTTGTAGGACTGTTTCATTCATCATCTTTTTTTCTACACTTATTTCAGCCTGAGCTAGAACCCCAAATACTAAGAAAGTTTTTTAATTTTTTTTTTAGTTGTAGATGGACACAATACCTTTATTTTATTTAATTGTTTTTATGTGGTGCTGAGGATCGAACCCTGTGCCTCATGCATGCGAGGCAAGCGCTCTACCACTGAGCTACAACTCAGCCCCAATACTAAGAAATTTTAAAGATATTCTCTTTATAACACAGCTGAGATCAAAGCTATCTGTTCTACTTTAATTCACTAAATCCTACCTTAGTATTTAATTTTAATATTAAGCACACAATTTCAAATTTAATTACCAGTACAAGCTGCCTATTAATATTTTCCAAGCGCCTCATTAACTTAGTTCTTTCTCTCCAATATAACTTGTGGCTCAGGGACCATTTCCTTTGCCTCCTATGTTTTCTCTAACCTTATGAAATGTAAGATACAAAAGAGGCTCGTTTAAAAAAAATCAACTCATCACACATCAACAATAGAAAATATACAGTCCATTGAAAGAGATCTAACATACCCACTCAGTATTTTTGTATCACACATTTGAAGGTTAGGAAAAAGGAAACTGAAATCCCACAAATCTTCAATAAATGACAGGTTGCCATTTGTGGCAACACAGATGAGCCAGGAGGACTCATTCATTTTAAGTGAAATGTGCCAGGAACAGAAAGACAAATACTGCAGGTCCTCACTCATTTATGGAAGCCAAAAAAGTTAATCTCATAGAAGTCCACAGTAGAATAGTGGTTACCAGAGGCTGGGAAGAGTAAGGGGGAGGGAAGTATAGGGAGGGGTTTGGTTAAAAGGTACAAACCTACAGTTAGATAGGAGGAATAAGTTCCAGTATTCTACAGCACAGTAGGGTGACTTTAGTTCATGATAATTTATTATAATGTATTATAGAATAACTATAAGAGAGGATTTTGAATAGTCTTAGCACAAAGGAACAATAAATGTTTGAGGTGGTGGTGCTAATTACTTTGAATTGATGATTACACATTATATACATATATCAAAATGTCACATTAGATCCCATAAATATGTATAATTATGTGCCAATAAAGAACATCTTTTAAATGTTAAAAATCAATATACAAATTGAAAAAGTGAGCATTGAAAAAGTGAGCTTGATGTCTTCCAATAATCTTAACATCAAAGACTGATGACCAAACATATTTTATTAAATATTTAACCAAGCATAAATGATTTTTTAAATGAAATTAAACAAATTTATAAGTATTAAAACAATAAAATATTTCACTATTTTATCCACTTTTGCTTATTTTTCCTAGATACCAAGTCTTCTAAAAGACTCTTTTTCAAAGCCAAGCTACAAAAGTAAAGAGCAAATTATTTTGTAACAAACTATATAGCATAGACAAGTTATCACTGGGCACAGAAATTAAGGTGCCATCTTTGTACTCTATGGAAATTCTGTCTATAAATGCTGAATTACAACTATTCAAATTATAGAATGTTAACAATATTCAAAATACTCATTGTTATGTTATGGTTTGGATATTAGGTGTTTCCGCAAAAAGCTCATGTTGCTTAATGCAGGAATGTTCAGAGGTACAATGATCTGTCTGCGAGAACTGTAACCTAAGCAGTGGATTAATCCATTTCAGGGATTAATAATTTCAGTAGACTGCTGGGTGGATTATACAGGCAGGTAGGGCATGGCTGAAGGAAGTATTTCACTAGAGTATGCCTTTGGGGATTATATTTTGTTCCTGGCTCTCCCTCTCTGCTTCCTGGTTGCCATGAGCTGAGCAGCTTTCTTCCATCATGCCATTCTGCCATAATGTTCTGCCTCGCTTTGGGCCCAGAGCAATGAAATTGACTGACCTTGGACTGAACTTTTGACATCATAAACCCAAAATAAACTTTTCTTCCTTTAAGTTGTTCTTGCTAGGTATTTTGGTCATAGTGACGAAAAGTTGAATGACACACTTATGGTTTATATTTAATGCATGTTTTTTACAACGTGTTTTCCTCTCTAATATTACTATATACTTTCGTATTTTTTAAATTAAATTTTTTTTATAGACATGTTTTATTTATTTATTTACACGTGGTGCTGAGGATCGAACCCAGGGCCTCCCGCATGCGAGGCAAGCGCTCTACCGCTGAGCTACAATCCCAGCCCCACTTTCGTATTTTTATTCCATGTATTTTCAGTTTTTTATGTGTGATTTACATTGGTCTATATTGGCTATCTCTGTTCTAACCTCCAACAGGCTAAAACTATCATCTAACTAAAGCCTAGACAATCCCCAACATTTACCACTCTATTACTTGAAAATAACTGATTAAACTGGAAAAGAAAATGTACTATAACACAAAGGTTCCAGCCATTTTATAGCAAGAGGTGAATCAGTCTTTCCAAAATTTATACTTTCCATTGGTCAGAATCTTTTCACTGAAATTTTTGTTAAGATATTTGAGGGGTGGGGATGGAGTGCAGCTTAGTGGTAGAGCACTTGCCTAGTATGCACAAAGCTCTGGGTTTGATCCCCAGCACCACAAAAACAAAACAACAAAGTAATAATCCCATGTACAGTTTGACCAGAATATTACCCTCCAATGGTAATATTCTATAAAACTACAGTATATGGTAACTAAGGTATTGCTCTTGATACAATGTATCAGTTTTAGATTTTACTAGTACTCACTTACCTGTATGAGTGAATATATATTTGTATGTATGTATTAAATCCCAAACAATTTTATCAGTATAAGTTCATGTATTCACTACCACAGACAAGATAGCCGAACAGTTCCAATATCACAAGGATACTTTGTATTGAATGATCGGATTTAAATAACTATGCAAATTTTCCTTGTATGTCTTAAAAGAAGGAAAAATTCATGTACTTACCCATCTGGCTAGGGCTTCTTTGATTGTTGTTGCTTTTGCCTAAAAAAGAAAAAAAAGAAAAGAAAAAAAGACGAGGAAGAAGAAGAAACAGGATGTTTTTATTGGTGTGATTTATTAATTCAATTTTCATGCAATAATCATTAGCGTGGCTTCCACCCTTAAAAGGATTAATTTCTGTCTTTGAGACTTTATAGGTAAGAAGTTATTTTAATAATTTCTTTAAAGACTTCTCAGAAAAAATAAGGAAATCACTAATGCTCATACATTTCACTTCCACTTGATTTACAAAAATATATATATAACTTTCAACACTTGATATTAAAATGTATTTTATTTCATTGATTCTAAAATATACATCTTCTCTTACATTTTAAGACTGAAATGTGTATGCATCTTACAAATAGGAACAATTTACAATTGCTGTGGCCAGAAGAAAGTGACAAAATTTTAGAATATTAACAATTTTATTTCATTCACATATACTCTTTTTCATGTTTGCAAAGGATGACATGATAAAAGTCTACATGTCTAGGAGCTGGGGCTGTGGCTCAGTGGTTGAGCGCTTGCCTCGCATACGTGAGGCACTGGGTTCGATCCTCAGCACCACATAAAATAAATAAAGATATTGTGTTCATCTACAACTAAATAACATTAAAAAAAAAAAGTCTACATGTCTAAATCTTTTTTTAAAGAATTCCATCAATAGGGCTGGGGTTGTGGCTCAGTGGTAGAGCACTTGCCTAGCATGTGTGAGGCACTGGGTTTGATTCTCAGAACCACATACAAATAAATAAAAAAGAAAGAAAGGTCCATTGATAACTAAAACTTAAAAAAAAAACAAAAAAATAATTTCATCAATAAATACAAAATAAAATTCTAAATGATAAAAAATTTATCATAGTTCAATTTCAACTTATTTTTATTAGAAGATAAAATAATGTGCCTAATAATAATAATAATCAGAAACATCTTAGATTCAAGTTAATATATTAAAAACTTTGAAAGCACATAAAGGAAGATATAATTAATGCATATTACAGAAGTTCATTTAAAAACAGAGGATCCCTAAGCAATATGAAAAGGAAAGTTTTTGAAGATACCACTGTTTCTAGAAAGTAAAGACATATTGTATAATAAATAACCTGTGCATCAAAAGAAAAACTAAAAGACAAAAAAAACCAAATTTGAGGAATACAGCACTAAGAAAGAAATCTGTATTTTCAAATGCATTTATCAGAAAACAAGAGATAGAAAACAAATGAACTAGTAAGCATTTAAGACATTTTTTAAAGTACATATTGCACACCCAAAGAAGTACAAAGGAAGAAGTCAGAAAAGCAGAACAGAGGAAAAAGATTAACAAAACTAAATGTTGGTTCTTAAATCTCTTGCAAGCATGACTGGGCAAAAATAAGAGATATATAAACTTAAAATACAGAATGAATAAGTAGATAGCACAGAGATTTTTAAAATAAAATGAGCAAAATTTGCAATAGTTTTAAAACCTAGATGAAATATTCATTTCTAGAAAAAAACATAAAAATGTGAAAACTGTCACAAAAAAAGAATCAGAAACTTTGAATAGAACAATACTATTGGAAACATTAAAATGATAACCAGAGAGGTTTACTCTCATCCTCCCCTAAAGTGCTAAGCTTAGATGGTTTTACAAGTGAATTGTAATAAGCTTTCAAGGAATATTCCTTGTTATTCAAGTTGCTTCAGAAACCAGAGAAAGAGGGAAAGTTGCCAACTTATTTTATGAGGCTAGTATAAACCTTGATGGCATAATCACATAAAGAGTCCTCTTTACTTTTAACAGAGATTTGGAAATTCTGGATAATATTAGACCTCTCCAAAGTCAATAATGTATAATGACCATGATCAAGAAAGAATAGTTTTGGGGCTGGGGCTATGGATCAATGACAGAGCGCTTGCCTAGCATGTGTGAGGCACTGGGTTTATGAAAATAAACAAACAAAATAAAGGCATGCTGACCATCTACAACTACAAAAAAAATTAAAGAAAAAAGAATAGTTTGTCCCAATAGCACAAAGAGCACAACAGAAAAATCTCAAAGTGTAAATAATTAATGGATTAAAGTAGAAAGTCATGTTTATTTCAATAAGTGTAGGAAACACTTGATAAATTTCTATATCTGATATTAAATGTTGTCAGCTAATAGTTAAAAGGAAAATCCCACTTGATAAAAGTTATATACCAAAAATTTGCAATATCATACTTGGAGAAATTCATTTATTTCAACAACTCTTCTGTGAGTGTCTACTACGTGCCAAGCATTCTTTTATGTGTTTTTGATATGTTAAATTAAACAAAAATTCCTGCCTTCATAAAACTTATGTCTGCTAGAGAGGACTTATATATAAGTAAATTGCACAATATATTAGAAGATAACAATTACTCAGATAAAAAAAAACTCTGAGGTTGGTAAGGGGTATCTGAAATTATATGTGTGTGTGGAGGATATTTATTTTAAATAAGGTAGTCAAAGTGGGCCGAACTGGAAAGGTAACATTAAAAGTATTCCCTTCAACCTGTAATCCCAGCACTTAGGGAGGCTGAGAGAGGAGAATTGCGAGTTCAAAGCCAGCCTTGGCAACGGCGAGGTGCTAAGCAACTCAGTGAGACCCTGTCTCTACATAAAACACAAAATAGGGCTGGGGATGTGGCTCAGTGGTCGAGTGTCCCTGAGTTCAATCTCCAGTACCAAAAAAAAAAAAAAAGTATTCCCTTCAAGGTCCCAAAACCATCAAGGATGCCCAATATCACTGCTACTGTTAACTATGGCTCAAGAGATCTTTATAAGCATTATAATAAAAGAAATACAAAGTGCAATGATTAAAAAATTACACTGTCACCATGTGAAGATGATCATGTGTAAAGGAAATCCAATAGAATAAACTGATAAGAGAGCAAACGCAATCAGCAAGTGAAGAACACCACTGACAATTAGCAGTATAATTGGGAGAAGATATTTTCTATTTGAAAAAAACAAAAGACTATTATAGTATTTAGCATACACAAGGAACTCCTAAATTTTACGAATAAAAATAAAATGGAAAAAAATATAAACAGACAATTTACAGAAACTTAAACCTAAGTAATTAATATTAACAGGTGTTTGAACTCACTGAAAATCAGAAAAACTCAAAAGTAAAACAACTGGATACTAAGATACATTTGCAGATTAATAAATGTAAGAAAGTTGGTGAGAATGTAGAAAAATGGGAACACTTATGCTTTGCTGGAGAAAGTAAAAACTGGAGAAAGTAAAAACTGGTCTAGCCATTCTAGACGGCAGAGTGACAGTGCTTAGGGTAATTAAGTATGAATAGACCCTGTGACCGAGTAATCCACTCCTAGTTGTATTTCCCAGAGAAATCCTTGCATGCATGAGTTCATAAAAAGACACACAAAAGAACAGTTTCACAACATTATAGAAAGAGAAGCACTCTAGTTTTCTACTGTGGCAACACAAGTTGTTACAGGTCACTGGTTTTCCTTAATAGGCCGTAGGAATCAAAACCTTAAATGCCTAAAGGATCAAATGGATATCATTAATTGATAAACCTGGGTAGGTAAGGGCAGAGCCCATGAAAAGAGCACAACTTCTACTTGGCTCCAGACAACTGTTGCCTGGTGGGATTTGGGAAAAAGAATTACACTAACATCATATTTCTTCCTTTTTAAAAAAATTTTTTTAGTTGTCGATGGATCTTTATTTAATGCATTTATTGTTTATATGTGGTGCTGAGGATCGAACCCACTGCCTCACACATGCTAGGCAAGCGCTCTACCACTGAGCTACAGTCCCAGCCCCCTAACATCATATTTCTGAAAGTACAAAAACTCCACTAATTTTTTTAAAAATATTTTCTTAGTTGTAGATGGACACAATATCTTTATTTTTTATGTGGTGCTGAGGATCGAACCCAGTGACTCACGCATGCGAGGCAAGCGCTCTACCACTGAGCTACAATCCCAGCCCCTCCACTAATTTTAACACCCTTGTTTCATGTACCATTAAGAAAGAAAAGATGCTGCCAATTATGAGACACTATATTTCTTTTTTTTTAACATTTATTTTTTAGTTGTAGGTGGACAGAATATCTTTATTTTATTTTTATGTGGTGCTGAGGATCGAACCCAGTGCCTCACACGTGCTAGGCGAGCACGCTACCACTGCGCCATAACCCCAGCCCAGAGACACTATATTTCAATAACACTAAAATGTAAAAAGAATGTGTCCAATGTTGAAACATTTTTCAGAAGCCAGAAACCTAGCTTTAATGTGAAGTATTATCTTTTTAAAGCCACATTTAAAAAAATTTAAGTACTATGTGGACCTGTATTTATATCTATTTCCCGGTGCTGCGGATGGAACCCAGGGCTTCATACATACTAGATAAACTCTCTACCCTGAATTATACTCCTACTCCCAATACTTCTTTATCAACATCTCCATCCAGCAGGATAATCATATCTTTGCTAAATAACTTTAGCTGGATCTGTAAACTTTTTCAAACTACCAACTGGAACTACCAAGTAGGTAAGCAAGAGAGTGCGCACTTGAGGAGCTGAGAAGCATCACTAGGTAAAATCATAAAAGCTCTGAGTGGACAAAACCGCAGGTAGATTTTAAATCGAAGGCAGAAGGATTTCTCTAAGTGTGGTGGGACGCTCCCCAATTTTAGAATCACTTGAGGTGCATTGTTGAAATGCACATTCCTAAACACTCAATTATATTAAAAGTTCACAATCTGCACTCCAACAAGCTCAAACTCATGCATACTGAAATTTGGGAAACACCGCCCTAGTAGATCCCATCAGCATTACCTAATAACTGCACTTACAGTCATTCGGAGGGCAATCTGGGTACTTCACAGGTTATGGATACTGCTGCCAACGGTGTTGCGCTGACCTCTCATAACCAGCCCGCGCCCCCTCCATCTCACCAGGGGGTGGGGAATAAAATCACTGCTATGGAAAGAGCTATTTTTATCCACATTCCCTTTCCCATCATCTTTGTCCCGAGAACTTCCTGCTTTTCGACCTCCCTTTTCTTCTGCCAGGGCCCCTCTACCTTAACCCAACTTCCAACCAGCCCCAGGCCTCCCTCACCCCAGACCACCCTTGGCCAGGGCTGTCCTTTCGCCTCAGGCCTCGGACTCCACGGAACCAACATCCGCTATCGATTCCCTTCCGCTGTTCGAGGACCCCGCCGCCCTCAACACTCCACAGTCAACCTTTTCCATTCCCAACCTCATCTCAGCTTTGGCTAGGAGGCCCAGAGGGTACTCACCATTCCGGCGGTTGCTACTGTCACTGCTCCGGTTGCTAGGGCCCGGCGGGGTCAGTGCGCATGCGCAGCTCTCGGAGCTCTCCGAAGACTCCTGCCCCGGCAGCGGTCCTTCCTCTCCGCCCTTGGGGTGGCGCGAGCGGGGCATTGTGGGACGGCGTGGCGGGCCGGGGTCCTCCTCCTGGGCTGCGGCTGTCCTCCCTGTGGCCAAGGGCTGGAGAGCCCAGCCGCCACTGGTGGCTCCAGAGATGTGCTTTTCCTTTCCGAAAGCCTTTTCAGCCGATCTGGAGTGACATTTAAATCTTTAAAACTTCCCGATAGCATTTGCCCTTCTCATAAAAGAGGCTTCAAAATCTCTTTCTCTTGAAGACTGCCTCTCCCACCCTTTTCTTAACCGGGGAGAATAAACTACCGACTGTGTAATTTTCCTGGCCACCCGAGAACACCGAGTTAAACTCGATAGACTTTCTTGTATCTTCACCCCAGATCCTCTAGGGTGCCAGAGGCTCCCTGAGAGCTGGGCTTCACAAAATGTTGATATTACATAACTGAGGTGTTACCACATATCAAATTAGCTAAAAATTGCAAATAAATGAGTACTTTTATAGAGTTGCTAGAAGAATGGAGAATAGACACACACTAATACACTGATGTTTGTAATTGAAACAGACTTTCTGAAGCTTTAAAAACTTCTGCACCCCTTTGACCAGCCCCAGAGTTCCACTGATAACCCAGTTGTGTATTCATTTTACTCAAAACTATGGATTATACCCTATGCAAATAGCATTAATGGTGAAATATCACTCTCCTCCCAACCCTGGTGGGATTGAACCCAGGGACGCTTAACCACTGAGCCACATTCCAAGCCCTTTTTATATTTTTCATATTTTATTTAGAGATAAGGTCTCGCTAAATTGCTTAGGGCCTCGCTAAATTGCTGAGGCTGGCTTGAAACTGGTGATCCTATTGCCTCCGCCTTCAAAGCCACAGGCATGCGCCGGGTTCATTATATATCAGTCTTACCTTTATGCTTTCCCAGAATGTTACTTCCATTTCCTCTTTGTCATTACAGTCATAAACTTTGACCATGAATTCATTTCATCTATCACTATGTGAACTGTATTTCAACAGAAATTTACATATCTCCAATTCATATTATCTTGGCAAATTTCACATCAAGAACGTTTTGAGTTTCAGATTCTTTAAGGCTAAGACTGTCACATAGGAAACAAAAAAATTATATACTTGAATCCTTCCTTTATTCTTTTATATCCTATTTAATGGTGAAATGGATTCTAAAAGCTGTTCCCCAGAGAATGCGGCTTGGGGTTGGTTTGTTCTTATTTCAAGCATGGAAAAAAGAAAGTTAAAAATAATATTGAGGGCTGGGGTTGTGGCTCAGTGGCAGAGTGCTTGCCTAGTATATGTGAGGCACTGGGTTCAATTCTCAGCACCACATATAAATAAATGAATAAAATAAAGGCCCATCAATGTCTAAAAATATTTTTAAAAAATAATAATAATATCGAAAGTTTCCCAAAATTCAGAATATCCAGCATTCTTTGATAAATACATGTAAAATTGTGTAAATGATAAAAAACAGAACCAAATATGTTAAGAAATTTTTAAATTTTTAAACAAAAATGTGGATTGAACAAAAGGGGAAAATTTGTCACATTTACAGTTGATTAGAAATTGTGCAGAATAGGGGCTGGGGCTGTAGCTCAGTGGTAGAGCGCTTGCCTAGCATGCGTGAGGTACTGGGTTCGATCCTCAGCACCACATATAAATAACAAATGAATAAAATAAAGATTCATCAACAAATAAAAAATATTAAAAAAAAAGAAATTGTGCAAAATAGCTGTAATAATCACTAATTCTTTTTTTTAAATATTTTTTAGTTGTTGATGGACCTTTATTTTATTCATTTTATTTATTTGCAGTGCTGGGAATCAAATTCAGTGCGTCACACATGCTAAGCAAGTGCTCTGCCACTCAGCCACAACCCCAGCCCTAGTAATTAACTTTTAACATCTTCCAATTCCACACATTTAAAAAATTTGGAATCAAACTCAAAACTTGGGGTGGGGCTGTAGCTCAGTGGCAGAGCACTTGCCTAGCACATGTGAGGCACGGGGTTCGATCCTCAGCACCACATAAAAATAAACCAATAAAATAAAAGCATGCTGTCCATCTATAACTACAAAAAATTTAAAAAACAAAACAAAACAAAAACTCAAAACTTTACTTAAGATTATTTTGAGAAGTTAAACCTCACCCACAAACTATAACTTTTTTTGGTGGAGGAGGTAAAGGTAGAAGACACAAATTCTACATTTCTCTCAGATAATTACATTGTTTACACATGTAATTACCAGTTTTGGACTAGAACCTAGAATCTGCCTATTTTAAAATATAGTTTTGACCTGAAATGTGAAGAAAATTTTTAAAATTACAAATACAGAGATAAGGGAGAATCAAGCAAGGGTTTCTCAGTAATTGATTGCCATTTTTAAGGCAATTAATTATCTGAGGGTTGCTAGCTTTCTCTTAAGATCCTGGAAGAGGTGGCAACTAGAAAAATGTCAAAATATGATTAACAGCAGAAAAGATTCTGCAACTTCAGTCTACCACCAACTAGCCTCTGGATCATCCTGTTAAAATTCACTCTAGGCTCTGATTATTATGAGAAAATTATCATAACCCAATGGCTCCTCATCATAAAACCAATGGCCTAAATGCATGTATTGCCCCCATATTCAAAACATAATCTAAAATCTCTGGGATAGATACAGCAAACTAATGATTATATATTAGTTTTAAAAAAATATTTGGAATGGGACATGGGGTCAGGAAAGATGGCGGAATGAGATGGACAACAATGCCCTAGGTTCATGTATGACTGCACATATGGTGTAACTCTATATTGTGTACAACCAGAGAAGTGAAAAGTTGTGCTCCATTTGTATACAATGAATCAAAATGCATTCTGCTGTCATGCATACCTAGTTAGAATAAAATAAATAAATAAAAATATTTGGAAATATACAGGGTGACAAGGAAGATAGTTGATAAGGGTGGGGAAATGGCAGATTGAAAGCTGGTTTTCAATTAGCAATTACCTTGAGCTAAAGCTCAAACAAACCAGACAGGAGGAAACATGGATAGTTCCAAAGCTACAGGGTGTGATGAACTTCAATAGAATATTTTCACCTCTTTTATAAGTTTGCAGATGCCCATAAGAAGTTCAAATCTCAGTCATCATTTTTTAAGACTATTCTGGCTTGGAGTGAAACTCGGTGGTCGAGTGATCACCTAACATGCATGCGGGCCTGGATTCAACCCCAGCACCACCACCCCCAAAAATCTGTTCCCATGATTTACTCTGAAACATATTTTGAACTTAACTGTCTAGTTAGCCTTTACTCTATGTGCAAGTGCAAAAGTTCTAAGATTTTCTTCCAAGACTCAATCTGAACAATAGCATGAGCTGCTCACCTTCCAAAGTAGGCACCCCCAACATAGAATCCTGGTCTATAAAGAAAAAATAAAAAAGGCTATAAGGAGGATTTATTCTGTGTCCACAGGGGTAGCTTAGAAGAGTGATAAGTTGGGCTGGGGGGGTGCGTTGTGGCTCAGTGGGACAGCACTTGATTAGCGTGTGAGGCACTGAGTTTAATCCTCAGCACCACATGAATAAATAAGTTTTATATATATATTATATATAATATATATAAAATATTATATATATATTATATATATAAGAGTGGAAATTTTCTTCCTGTGCTCTGTGAAGTACTTCATAGCTAGGTCAGCATTAACAGAGCTCTTGCAATGCCTACCATCCTCTTCAACCATAAAAGGAAATTAATAGGTGTGGGAACTGAAAATAATGTAGCCTGAGAAAAAGGAAAAAGAATAGCCATGCACTGACAGCTTTCACCTCCCCTGATAAATATTTTCCTGGTGCTAATTGCAGGCAGGAAGGAGTGTCTCACCACACTGGGGTGATAACCTTTGGCAGGCACTGACTTGCAGAACACAAGACCCCTGACCCAAGAGCTCAAATTCCTGAGCACTAAAACTGACCATTTCATTAATTGATTAAATAAACCCCAAACTCCTAAGTGTCCAGGAAAACTCATATGCTCACCAGACCACCTCCCGGGATAACCTATATAAACCCAGTCCTTTTTTTGTTTAGTGGCTCATTTTCCACCAGGAAAGTGGGTCCATCTCTGTAGGTGTAGTCCTGTTCCTGAATAAAGCCTGAAATGATTTGTGAAGTTTGCATTCTTCCTGGTCTTTGTGCGCTAACAAATAGGCACTGGCTTTTTTTTTTTTTGTACTAGGGATTGAACTCAGGGGTACTCGACCACTGAGCCACATCCCCAGCCATATTTTGTGTTTTATTTAGAGACAGGGTCTCTAAATAAAACACAATTTAGAGTTGCTTAGCGCCTCACCATTGCTGAGGCTGGCTTTGAATTTGTGATTCTCCTGTCTCAGCCTCCCAAAGTGCTGAGATTACAGGCGTGCACCACTGCGCCCAGCTAAGCACTGGTTGTTCCAAGAAGGATAAAGGCTTTACTGATGGGCTGGATCCATGGGGTCTTTCAGAGCTTCTTTAACCTTGTATACTCCTGAATTAGTGGCAGAGATTTTGTTTAGACTAAAGGGCAGTCCTGGCAGGATTAAGCTACAACATGTAAGGGCAATAGCTGTATTAGAGATGCAGCCATCGATGTTACAACTGCATCTCTACTTGGGATTCTTTCCTTCTTTCCCTCCCTCCCAATACTCCTTTCCTTCCTTCCTTCCTTCCTTCCTTCCTTCCTTCCTTCCTTCCTTCCTTCCTTCCTTCTTTCCTTCCTTCCCTCCTTCCTTCCGAGCTGGGAATTAAACTCAGAGCCTTGCTCATGCTAGGCAAGCACTGTACCATAGAACTATATCCTCAGCCCCTGCCCTTTGGGAGAAAGCTACCAAAGGAAAATGCCAATTCTGCCCCTTTGCAGGAGTCAATCACTCTAATGTTTGGACCTTTGACCTGCAGATCAAAGAGAGGGAAAAAAAGACAAATATGGAAAGAGACAAAAAAGTATGATTATTAATGGGGATCAAAAAGTCCTCAATAGGCCTGGGGTTGTGGCTCAGTGGTAGAGCACTTGCCTTGCATGTGTGAGGCTCAGAGTTTGATTCTCAGCACCACATAAAAATAAATAAATAAAATAAAGGTATTGTGTTTATGTACAACTAAAAATATTTTTTAAAACTCCTCAATAAAGGGAAGTCTTTTATGGATTTATCAGATGGCTATTTATTTATTTATTTATTTTTGGTAGTGGGGATTGAACTCAGGGAGACTTAACCAGAGAGGCACATCCCCAGCCTTTTTTCGTATTTTATTTTGAGATCTTACTGAGTTTGTTAGGCTCTCACTAAATTGCTGAGGCTGGGTGTGAACTCACGATCCTCCTGCCTCAGCCTCCAGAGCTGCTGGGATTACAAGCATGCGCCACCAAGTCCGATTTACTTGTTTATTAATTCAACATGTATTTGTTATGTTTTCTAATCTATGAGTACCACTTTATTTTCTTCTGGTCCTAACGTGGTCATCCTAAATGTATTTCTCTTTCCCATCCCATTACCTTTGGGCAACTTTGCACAAATTTAGCCACCTCTAAAGCAATCTAAGTTTAATTTCTTCATGATTAGAGGTGGATTTTTGCCAAAAATGGCAAAGCTAGAGTAGCAAAATTTTGACAAGCCAGGAGACTTGCTTGAGATTCACTTAATCCTCCATCACCAAACATGTCAATCAGATCAGGAAAAAGACCATCTCCTATAAACCAGAAAATGGCATATATGAATACATGACCAGTATAACTCCACATCATGTACAACCACAAGAATGGGAAGTTATACTCCATGTATGTATGGTAAGTCAAAATACATTCTACTGTCATGTGTAACTATAAAGAACAAATAAGGCACTTGCCTGTAATCCCAGCAACTGGGGAAGCTGAGGAGAAGGGTGGAGAGTTTCAAAGTCAGCCTCAGCAGATTAGCAAGGCACTTAGCAACTGAGCGAGACTCTGTCTCTAAATAAAATTTTAAAAAGGGCTGGGATGTGGCTCAGTGGTTAAACACCCCTGGGTTTAGTCCCTGATGCCAAAAATTAAATTAAATTAAATTAAATTTAAAAACCAGGAAAGAGGATGAATTTTGGATTAAATGAAAACACATTTAATGGACTCAGATGCCTATCCAACACTTTCTAAATAAAATTCTAGTTGATAATTTATCTTTTTTTAAAAAAACATCTTTCCTATTGCTTTGAAAAGAAAACATCTGTTTTGGTTGAAAATGATTTGTTGTTGCAGTGTAAACAGATATTCATTTGGGCTACTTTGAAGCTGTAAATGTAAAAATATTTTTACATTTTTTCCCTATAAAAATCACTGGTAAATAGAAAAGCATAAAAATTAGCACTAAAGATGTGGAGAGTGTTTTGGTTTGAAGTATAAGTCCTGAAAAACCTAAGAACTAGTTCTACAGTCTTTGAGTTATGAAATTATAATACCTTATTTAAAGAAATAAAACCAGACATCCAAATCTAAAGGGCCTTCCAGTTTCTCAGTAAACTTAAGATACAGAGTCACCAAAATCCAGCTAAACAAGCATTAAACCATTTTAAAGGTCTAATTAAGGTGTAATTAAAGTGAACTATATGTGTGGGAAGAGTAAAATGTCAAATAACCTTCCAGTGTTGGTCTGTTATTTCTCTTTCAACATTCTTATTGGGCGTTATTTGATTAATTTGCCATTCCAAGAGAAGAATTTCTCAATTGTCTCTTAGTGTTTTTCAGACATTTGCCTCTGTGTTCTTTCATGTAAAATGAAAATGGCAGATAAATCATAAGAATAGAATTAAAAATAAAACAAGAACATTAGGATATAAACAAAATTAAGGGATATAAAATTCCAGTGCCAGAAACCATTTCTAAATTTTCAAATCTAGAGGCAAGTTAGAACACATGTAGCTACTAAAGTGAAAGCTCAGATGTACATGGAAGTTCTGAGTTTAACAAAGTGATTTTTTTTCCAGTGCTGGGGATTAAAATTAGGGTCTCAAGCATGTTAGGCTAACTCTGCACCATTGAGCTCTCCTCTAATACAAAGGTGATTTTTTTTCCTCTTTCTTTAAGGTGCTAGGAATCCAGGGACTTCCTCATGCCAGGCAAGTACTCTACCACTGAGATCAGCCCCAACAGTGACTTTCTTAACATTCAAATATCTTAGTATATTTTGATCTGTCTCTTTAAAAACTAGATAAATCCCAGGCATTTCTGGATCCTCGACTAATTTCTGAAGCAAACCAGAATATATATACAAGCATGGAGATCCTCAAATCATTCTTGGAATAGAGTTTTCAATCACCGACTTCAAGATGCTGACTTGAGCTGGGCTCACTGGTTCATGCCCCTAATCCCAGCAATGTGGGAAGCTGAAGTAGGAGGATCTCGAGTTCATAGGTCAGTGTTAGCAATTTAGTGAGACGCTATCTCAAAATTAAAAAATAAAAAGGGCTGAGGATATAGGTCAGTGTAAAGCACCCTTGGGTTCAATCCCCAATAACTGAAGGGAAAAAAATATATAGTGACTGACCTGGTCACTATGTTGAAATGATAGAGAATTTTATTTTGTTTGTTTTGGTTTAGTAATTTAATCCCCAGTTTGGAAGGAAATCTGGTTGGACTTTCTGCAATGTTCCCAAAACTGACCCCCATCAGCTATGAAAATATCTTAAAATCTCTGATTCCTAAAGATCCTGGGGGTGAGAATAAGAGATAAGCAGACTGGGTTCTTAAAAATAAGAAAACCAAATTGTTTCGCTCATTGATTCATTCACTCAGCCTGTGCCCATGGAATTCTTAAAAGGCCAGAGTTCAGTCAAAGAATTTGATTCACACCATGATTTTAGTAGCACCTAGCTGTTTGATTTGGTTAAATTTTTGAGACAAGGTCTCACTAAATTGCCTAGGCAGGCCTTGAACTTGTTGTTCTCCTGACTCAGCCTCCTGAGTAGCTGAGAATGCCGATTTGTGTCATCACGCTTGAATATTTTCATCATTTGAAACAAGAAATGGTTAACAGGAAAAATTAACACAAAAATCCGCTTAGTAGAAAGACGCAAACAAGCAGTCAATGCTAGAAACTTTGAAGCAATTTTATGCTTAGCACATAGCAAACATGTTAAGTGTATATTGTCAAGAAACAACGTCTGCTGCGCTAGGAGTTTGGAGGTGGGCGACCGTCTTGAGAAGTACCCAAGCAGATGATTAAATTTAGATCCCAGCCAACATTAGATGAATGGATATTCCACCTGATGTCTAGGAGACAAAATTAAGCACTTTGTTCCAGCACTCAGCAACAAGAACACGGCCGGCAGGTGGCAGAGTTGCCGCCCAGCGCGGCGCGGCTCCAGAGGGGAGAATCTGCTTCCGGCCCATTAGCTCCGCTGGCTGCGCGACACGTTGGTGGACAGTCACCTCCACTTCGATGGGTGGTTTTCATTTTGCTTCTTGGCATCTGGCTGGGGCCGGCCAGCGTGAGGCTGCACGCCGGGGGAGTGACCGCCCCACGGTTGCTGGGCAGGTCCCTCCTCGGCTGTTGGCCTGGTAGTGGACCAACGAGTGGAAGACCCCGGCCGGGTCACCCGCTGTCGCGCGAGGAGCATTCCACGTGATTATCCAGGAGCTCGTCCGCCAGCCTAGTCTTGGGCGTGACGTCAAGGTCGTAGCCTTTTGCTAGACATCGACCTACGGGGCTGGAGCGGTGCTCAGAGGTGCAGCTCTGGTTGCCCGTCACAGGGTGCGGGCATCGCGGTGGCTCTAACTCCAGTGGAGGACGACGTGGCCAGACGCCGACAAGCCAGAGGGCCAGCGCCCAGCGGCAGGGCCGGGCGACAGGACCTGGGGCACCACTCAGCAAAGACCTGCCAGAGGGAGCAGGAGAACCCGCCCGAAAGAGGCACAATCTTATCCTGAGACTGCTGCTTGAAGAGTTGAGAAAGAAAAATTTAAAAGATTTCTGACGAAAGAATGTTAGCCGGTCGCCTTCTCTAAAATCCCTCACTAGCCACCAGGTGGCACAGTTTCCTAAACCCGCTAGAAGGAAGCCACGTGTGCTAAGTACTTGCCAAATTTGTTTCTTTGACCCAGATTAAGAAAGACTGTCGCGGTTAAAGTTTAAATATTTCATACAAGACGCTGGGTTTAAGTATAATATGGCAGGGGATGAGAGCAGAAACCAGTACAGAAAAAGTCTAAAGTCCTAAAACTAGCCCAGTTGGGATGGAGGGGATGAGGGAGCACAAATTTTGGTTTTTCATTGAGAAAGTAGAACAAGAGGTATAAAGAAATAAATTCTATTCTCCTGTGGTCTGGCACAAGTATTAATGTATATTTTTGTATGCAGAAAAAATACAGTATATGCCTTTTACATATTTGTTTGTTTCGGAGAGAAGGCTTTGAACCCATGAAATAAAACCATATTTTCTCATTCATTCATACATTTGTATGTATATCAATAAAAAAAAGTTCTGGAAGGGTACATTTCAATTGGTAACAGTAAAAAACTTGAGAGAAGACTGGGATTGGGTAATGAGATAAAATAATCTCATTTTGTCAGTATTACTTGAATCTTTTATGGTGAAGAATGTAGTGTTAAGCATAAATTAAAATTTAATTTCTAATATAGAATTCCACCTTAATGCAAATGCATGCGTAAAATAATCCAGGTGAACATATTCCATTAAACTGCTTGTCAAGGAAAATGGTGTATATATAAATCTTGCGTTTGGAGGAACAATCATATTTTCAAATGTTTTATTACGTTACCATAAATAAAATCATAATTGTCATGCATCCTGATTTCTGAATCTAATCAGCACTGAGAGCATATGGCATTGCACCAAGAGTTTCTGATTGAGTCATTCAACAATTCTGTTTTCTTTGAAAAGTACTTGTTAAAGTCCTCTGGTCCTTCAGCCATACATACAAGGAAAACTCAAATATTTTTATGTCTGCCTCCAAACCCATCATTACACTGGCCATGAATATTGGATTTTGTGCACACCTGCACTTTAACACCTACAAAAAATGTCCTCTACAAGCTTTGATTTTTCCCAGGGTTCAAAGATCATTTAAAATGAGTGTATAAAATAGCTTAGTTGTGATAATTTGGAAGAATTAAGAATTCTTTGTTTTCAATTGCCTGAAATACATAACAGGCTTGCAACAATATTTTTAAGTGATACCTAAGACCATAAAAATTATACATACTTATGGGGTACCATGTGATGTTTTGATACATTAAGTAGTGTTTACATCAGATCTCCTCAAACATTTATCATATTTTTTATGGTAAAAACATCCAAAATCCTTCCTTCAAAAATATAGTCTCCCTACTGTGTAATAACATACTCTTCTTACTTCTAACTGTAACTTAGTACCCATTGATCAGTCTTCCCCTGCCCTCACACTCTGCTTTCTCCAGCCTCTGGTAACCATTGTTCTACTCTAAACTTGGCTATATTTTCCTTTTTTTCTTTTCTTCCTGCCCTTCATCCACTCCCCTCACCCACCCTTCTGTACTAGGAATCTAACTCAGAAGAGTCTACCTCTGGGCAACATTCCCAGATTTTCTTTTCTTTTTTAAAATATTTTTTGAGTTGTAGATGAACACAATACCTGTATTTATTTATTTTATGTGGTGCTGAGGATCGAACCCAGTGCCTCACAAAGCGAGGCAAGCGCTGTACCGCTGAGCCACAACCCCAGCCCCTCAGCTTTTCTTTTTGATCCTATTTTGAGACAGGATGGCACTGAGTTGCCAAGGCTGGCCTCCAATTTGTGATTCTCCGGCCTTAGCCTTCTGAGTTGCTGGGATGACAGGATGCACTGCTATCCTGGGCTCAACTCTGTTATGTTTTCTGATATTTATTGTTTTGATACTGTTTTGATATTTATTGTTTTCCTTTTTAAAAAGTGTCTCCAATTGAATTCCTTTTAGATGTCAACTGCTTTGAGCCGCTAAGCTTCAAATAAAAATTACTGGCAGCACTTTTTTAAAAATCATTATGTTAAAAATGGTTAATTATTTTTTTATCACTTCCAACCTAAACACTCCAACTTGGCCTATAGAGCCTTCATATGCAACCATAAGTTACCATTAACTTTCCAGGAGTCCCCACTGCATTATTAGAGTAGGTTTTCTCAGATTGGAAGGCAGCAGAGCCAAATGATCAGTGAAGGCGCTGGGGTACAGAGCTGGGCTGACTCAACTCTCCCACCAACCAGTTGTGGTTCTTAATCCTCCCACATTCCTATCACCCCACCTGAAGAAATAATAGCTAACATCTGAAAGTTAAATTATATGAAGTGCTTTATGTGGATTGTCTAATTTAATCTTAACAGCGCAGTGAAGTGCTTATTATTATACCTACTTTATTTTTTTTCCCACTTCGTAGTTGAAGAAATGGATCTAGACAGGTTAACAACTTACAAGTTAGTAAGTGGGGAAGCCTGAAGTTTATATCTATCATAGAGACATCCCCAGTGATACAAAGTTTTATATTGATGAACCCAGCCCAATTCTATCTTAAGATTGAAAGCTATTTCGACAAGAGGTCATAAAGGTGTATTTTTGTTTTACTTGCTTGGACCATGTTTGGCTTTGATTAGGTAACTGCCCTCCTTAAAATCTCAGCGGTGCCCCCCATGCAGGAACCTGAGTTTACTCCCTTATGTAAAGATGTTAAGCCATCTTTGGTAAATCATTGATTTGCTATCTGCTTCTGTATTGCATTTGCCAGAACCTTGTCAGTTGTAAATTCTAAGATACCTACCTTTGTAATTCTCTGTTATAAAAACCTCCCTGCTCCTGGACAAGGCTGCTGTCCTCACTGTTTGAAAGGGACAGCTGCTGTACAGCTAATTTGTGTGCACAATATAAGCTTGCTTAATTTGATTTAAAATTGGAGTCAGTGATCCTTTCTTTGCATCGTGGGTTCAACAATATCACTTAATGGTTCTTGTTTTAAGATTTTTAAAATTCTTTTTAGTTGTTGATGGATCTTTATTGTATTTATTTTTTATATGAGGTGCTGAGAATCAAACCCAGTGCCTCAGGCATGCTAGGCAAGTGCTCTACCACTGAGCCACAACCCCAGCCCCACTGAATGGTTCTTAGTACAACAATCTTTGGGAGAAATTGATTTCTAAACTTTGCTTTTATTTTATGAATGTTGTAAATTTTGTGTAATAATTTGGCTTTCCCATTCCATCTCTAGAGTGAAAGGTGTACCAGGCAATGAGTTAAAGCCAAGGTGCTCAGAAGTCTCATCATGGAAAATTATACTATACGGTGAATGACTACATTCAAGAGTTTTAACAGTTGGTCAAATCTAAGTTACCTCTATAGAACCTTTCATGTCATTAATTAGGATCAAATGGGCATTTGCTTGGATAGACTCAATTTGGTGAAAGATTTTGTATGTCCCCAGTAAACCATGATTTTATGTGAAGAAAACTTTAGGTTTTCTCTGAAGTCTCAGAAAAATTTCTTGTGCTCAGGGAACACCCTCTGCTCTGTTATCTCAGGACTCTAGATTGTGCTTCAGCAGCAGTGGGTTGAAACAGACCTGTTCTAGTCCTTCCCTCATGGAAAGTAACAGGAGCAGATGGTGCTGGGAGGAAGTCTGATTTGGCAGGTATACATGACATCCAAAGATCAAGGCCATGGCCCATAAGGTAAAGTCCTGAAAATCTTAGAATCAAGCATTCCTCCAGAGAGATAGGTACCACATAGTGACTGGGAATCCACATAGATGGTAAACATAAAGGAAATATATCAACAGGTACAGTGCCCCCAGTTGTCAGTCTAGGGGTCAGGGATAAGCCTTGAATAAACTTTCAGGAATGTATACTGGCAAAAATGTGGCAAAAGCCATTCCTTAAGGGACCCAAGTGGGCAAGTTTCCAAGGCTAAGACAAGATCAATTAGGGCCCAAAGGGGATATGAAATTTCAGAATACGGAAACTCATCCTCAAAAATGGGACACAGGCTGAAGGAAGGCCAGCAATTGAGAGTCAGGCAAGCACTTCTTACATTTCTTTTGCCTAAGATGAAGACTGATCCTATACAGATAAGATCAGGTTTAAACCTATACATTAGGTAAAGTCCAGGGAGAGAGGAATAGGCCCAGCAGTTAAGGAAGGAGGTCTGAGCCCAGCAGGACCTGACAAGGAAGCTGAGGTGTTTGCTTTTGTTACAAAAAGTTTCCTAAGTGTTCTGGTAGGCCCAACAGAAATTGTATAATTAGGATTTTTATGAATGATATTTAGTCTATGATTACAAAGTTATATTTTGCTGTGCTGGACAGACTTTTTACCATTGAGATATTTTTGGAAGAAAATTTGAATTTGCTGCCAGGCATCTTCCTGTGCCCTTGAATGAGCCCTTGGCTCACCTCCATAGAATACTGCTTCACCCAAAAATGCATGCACGGAGACTCTGGAAGGAGGAAAGTAAGGTGGGTCAATACAATGGCCAGTTTTTGGATAGTAGATTATCTGGGGCTTGTTTTTTCCATGAGCTTGTAACCGTTCAGAAGCTATTTGAGCATAGAATTCACTTTTCCAGTTATGATCATCCATACCAACAATAAACAGGAACGGTCCCTGCGCCTTTTCCAATGGAATAAGACTCTGGTGGTTGTGTTCCTCCAGTGGATTTTTCCAGATATCCACCAAATTCAAAAGGCCTGACTCAGTGATTTTTTGATTACTTAGCTCATTGCCAAGATCAGGAATAATCATATCCTTGTAATGCAGAGGAGCTATTGTGTTGGCCACGCAGGCATTGATAAGTACAGTGGCTGTGATACCCTTCAAGAAAGAAGCCATTGAGAGACATAGGTCACCTCCTTTGGAGAAACCAAGAAGCCCAACATTGGGACCTTTCACCTGATAAAAAAAGGGAGAACAAGTCTATTATTCCTAAGTAGAATAATGAAACAGTGATTTCATATTCTCTAAGCAGCTTTCTCACATATAATTTGCTTCTTGTTCTTATGCAACATCTACAAAGTTCAAGTTATCGTCTATTAAGCAAATTAACTGATTTCCTAGTATATAGGCCATCCCCTAATATGTATGAAATCTGGGTCAAGAGTATACAAAGAGGTCCTTAATACCCTAAGTCAAATGAGCAAACTGTTAAATAAATGCATTATTTTCTCCCTAGCATGATAAATATTCCACCATAACAATTTATAAGGTCAGGCTCAAATTTAAAATGTTAGGGCTTGTTGGAATTTTTGCTGGAATTGGGACATGGCCCAGCCTCCTTCTCTTCCTACTCCTGGCTCCTGTATATACCTTGAGGGGCTCTCACACCTGCGTGTAGACATCCAGCCTACATGTTTAAAGCCTAGGTGTAGTGTACATACTGATGGACCCAAAGAAGAGGCATAGGGCCTAGAAGCAGAATCAGAGCTGTGAGGCAGAGAATCTGAGTTTCCAGATCCCAAGGGCATGGTGGAGAGCATGTGGGTTCCAAGTGGACACTATCCTTTGGTCCCTCAGCATCGTTACCCTATGGGCAAGGGTCTAGTCAAAGAAGGGCCAAAGTATGGTAATCTAAACTAAAGGGTCAAGGGTGGAAGGCCCTCTTTCAGGTTTAAGGGCAGAACTGGTAGTATTATGTTTTTTTTTTTTTTCAGGTCCTTATCTCCCCTAAATAAACTAACCTTCACAGTTTAAGATCATGCAGGTTTTAGCAACTTTCCTAAGAGACCAATCCCTAAATTCCAATGAGATTAGAGTATGCCACAGCCCTTGAAGATGCTTAGATTATTCCTTGAGATTAGACTATGCCACAGGCCTTATTTATGCTTTAATATTAGAATGCTTGGGTCTCTTTAAATCTAGATGGTAGCAAAGAGTATGTATCATTTCATTTATAATCATACCAAAATGTTTGGATTTTTTTCTGTTATCAAAGATTTTCTTTATCAAATCATAATACTGTTATCACACTTAACATTAATTATTCCTTAATCTCATCAAATACACTATTCCTATTCAAAAATCACCAATTGTCTCAAAAATGTCTCTTTATACTCAAACTTTTCCCATTACACATTCACATTAATATTATAAATGAGAAAAATTAAACGTTAGAGGGCTGGGGTTATGGCACAGTGGTAGCGTGCTCGCCTAGCACGCGTGAGGCACTGGGTTCGATCCTCAGCACCACATAAAAATAAAATAAAGATATTCTGTCCACCTACAACTAAAAAAATAAATAAATATTTTAAAAAAAATTAAACGTTAGAGAGATCAGTTGTCTTATTCAGGATGATTAGGCTGCTGTGTGGTTTATACAGAACCAGAACTCAAAGTGAGTATTGTTTTAGTTTAGTGCTCTTTGAATTGTGGTAAATGGTTACAAAAGAAACTGAACAGTCAAGCCTTGGAGATGGGAGAAAGATGGTTGAACATGGAAATAACATTACTAGTAACCTTTGAAGGAGCACTGTATCTTTCTGCGTATTTCTAGTTCCCAGTGTCCTGGTAGGGCTTTTGAATCTAGTTCTGCATCCACTTGACTCCCTTTCCTCTGCATTCAGAGAGCACCAGAACCCACCTTTGGATGCTGTAGCATAAAGTCTACGGCTTCTTCAAAGTACTCCAGGTGCATATCACTCAAATATTCAGGGAGGTCTTCAAATCTGAAGTAAGCCAGAGCAAGCACGGCAAAACCACGCCCAGCCAGGAGGCTAGCTCTGTATTCACAAAGGCCACCACCACTTCCAAATAGATCAATGATCCCAGGGAAGCGCCCTTCGCCTGCAGAACACCACAAATCACAAGAAGGTTTAGATTCTCCAAAGACATCCTCGGTTTGAGATTTCTGAAGTCAGCAAATAAGTTTTTGAAGTTAGGGAGGTTGAGGGTAGAGAGGTTGGTGAAGGTGGACGCTTTTTTCCTTTTTTTTTTTTTGGTACTGGGGATTGACCCAAGGAAGCTTTATCACTGAGCTACAACCCCAGCCTTTTTTTTTTTTTTTTAAATTCTTTGAGACAAGGTCTTATTAAGTTGGTTAAGCCTACGCTAAAATGCTGAGGCTGTCCTCCAATCTGTGATCCCCTTACCTCAGCCCCCCAAATTGCTGGGATTACAGGCATGTGTCACCATGCCTGGTTTATTTTACTTCTTTTCTTTTTTTAATAGGCTACAGGAAGAAGGGAAGGGGAATAAATTCCTTTTTTTCTCCTAAATTTGTCACATATTTTCATAATAATAATATAAATAAACCAAGTTAGAAAGAACATATGGTGAGATATACTTTTTCTCTTTTTTTCTTTCTTTCTTTTTTTTTTTTTTTTTGTGGTACTGGGGATTGAACTCAGGGGTACTCGACCACTGAGCCACATCCCCAGCCCTATTTTGTGTTTTATGTAGAGACAGGGTCTCACTGAGTTGCTTAGCGCCTCGCCATTGCTGAGGCTGGCTTTGAACTTGCGATTCTCCTGTCTCAGCCTCCCTAAGTGCTGGGATTACAGACTTGAGCCACCGCGCCAGGATCTTTCTTTCTTTCTTTTCCTCCCTTTCTCCCTCCCTCCCTCTCTCCCTCCCTCCCTCCCTCCCTTCCTTCCTTCCTTCCTTCCTTCCTTCCTTCCTTC
>PVHX01004187.1:0-70414 GCA_004024805.1 Geosciurus inauris
AAAAAAAAAAGCTGAAGATAATTAATTAATGCCTTTAGGTTTTATCTGAGACCACAGGAATAATTCCACTCAACATCTTGTTGCATTAGTCAGGCATTAGAATATAAGCTAGCTAGCATGTGTCAATATTGCAGATACACAGGCAGAAGGACATAACCAATAGCACAAGAGCCATGGGCCAAGCAAAGAATAATAAACTGGAAAGAAGACCAGGCACAGTTTCAGAAGATTGTAACAGTGAGGAAATGGAAACACAATTGTACATGAACTACACACCATTATTGGAGTCAAAGCACAAGGTGAGATTATTGGTGAGGGTCTCTGCTATTCAAGAATACAATAGTCCAAGTAATTTCTAGGGTTGATGAATAAGGCGAGGGTTAGAAAGCCAAATGTGTAAATCCACGTTAACCCCAGACTCACCGAGAGCAGAGAGATAGAGAACAGCAGACACACAAACATCACCTAATGGAATAGAAGAATTATATGAAATCAGCCGCATTTTATTGATGACGATCTGGTTCCAGCCCAAACTGGGTCTATGAGCAAACATACAGGAGGTAGCCCATAGTGGGGAAGGAATTGGGGGACCCTCTTCTGAGTCTGAATTTGGTTGATCAAAAATATCTCCCCTGTAAACCCATCTCAGACTGAAAACTTGACCCTCTACAGGGTTATATGTGAATTAGGGGATTTTAATTGAGTTTAAGAAATTATGTAACCTTGAGGGAATTACACTAAAAAGTCCCTTCAAGTCAGTCACATGTAAGTCGCAATTCTGACCTTAATCCTTACCTGCCGTGAGCTAATAGGCAAACCACTTGGTTTCTAGCCACCCAGTGTTCTCATCTGTAAAATGGAGATAATTCAAATGCATAAATGGGACTCAAAGGCAAGACGTGTCTATATGATCTTAACAAGGGCTGATGGCCATAGATAATAAATATCAGCTCCCTGCTTCTTTCTACTATCAAGACAGCTGAGATTGGGGCTAGAATAATGGGTAGCTAGATTTTGAAGGCAAGACCAAAGGAAGAAAAGAAACCTAGAGAAATGGAGAACTGGCAGTAGCAGGGATATTGGGGTCAGAAAGAAGGCCACCAAAATAAATGTTACAAATGTTGTCTGTTTCATGTCTTGCTTAGAAAAAGGCCTGTCTGCAGGAGAGTGTTTCTTCTCTAATCTTTAGCTGAACAGTGCTGATCATCAGATTGGGGACCAACTGGAGAAGGTGAAGCGATTTCTGCCAATCAGGCCAGCTAGACAGGCATCCTGCTCGGTATGTCCTAGGCAGGCACCTCCAAATCTGCACCCTGCTCTGAAGCGTGCGCCCTTCTCAGAGAAAGAAAAGTAGCTCTCCAGCTGGTTATAGAGCAATAGCTGCCCTTCTCAACAAGAAATTCCTCCAAGTCCATTTGTCCTGACCTTGATCAAAGTTTCACTGCTGTGGATTAGGATATTGCGGTACAATGTCTGATAGAAAGAATTTAAAGAGAAAAATTCTCAGGGTAGCCACCCAGAGGACCCTGATTATAAAGTCCTCATGTGGCAGAGCGGGCAATTCCCACATCCAGATGTCAAAAGCTGGTTAATTAAGATTAAGACATATTTGGTTGAGCAAGTCCAGTCAATCCAATTCAGGATGGTTCTTTTCTCATTGTTCACTTCCACAGAAATTTCTTTGTCTCTGTCAAGCAGCCACAGCAGCAGAATGAACCAGAATTTCCCAGTACTGTTTCTCAAGGAAAAGTAAAGAATAGCTTATATATTTGAAAAAAAAGAGAAAGAGTAATTTTTAGGGAGGAATTAAGTTGTCTAGTCTTCAAGCTATCATTTTTAAACAGAAGGCGTATGCTACAGCTTCAAATGGTACAAAAGGTAAAGCTAAATGTTTCAATTGGCCAGAGACGCAATGAAGAAGAATGAGAGCTCACAGCTGAATCTCATTCACAACATTTTGCCAGCTCACTAGTGCAATTCACTCCATCTTGACTCCGAAGGAAATTTTCCCCACTGAGTCCGTCATAAATACTCTGCTGATATCTCCATTTCTCCCTTTGCTTGACTATGGTACTCACGCCCAGAAAACAGCGCTTGTACAATCTGCAAATTAAGATGATTTTTTGGCATCCATAAACTTCAAGCTGAAGAGGCTATTCAAAAAGCCGTGGTAAAGGAGGTCATAACTGTTTTATCTTTCTCCATAAAACTCTAATGCATTGGAGGGAAAATAAAGAAACCCCAGGTATAAACACTGCTATTGTCAGTTCAGTACACAACCTCTGTGATCCATCTACAACAAAGTTAAGGCTGTTGAATGTGGATGATGATAAAATTCTAAACAGAACTCATGAGAGGAACCAAAATGATCTAAAAAAGAGGTTTTTAAATGGGATTTATTAGCAAGATCATCCTTGGGAATTATAGTGACATACATATAAGAGTTTTGCAAAGGCAAATTACACTATGTTGGGCATTTTTCTACCTCAATTGAAAGGTAAAAGGCAAAAAACCAAAGGTCATCAGCCCAAGAGTATATTAATTTATATCTAATGTAGGGTTTTTTCCACACATGAAGAAGTCCAAAGGGGACAAAATTACAGCTCCCACAAGAAACTTTCGGCAATAATCTTACATAATTTACAACATAAAAGGACATTTCTGCGTCCAGGAATCGTGGCTCATCAGCATTGTAAAAATGGATCTGTGCAACTCATTTGATGTAAAAGTCATGTTCAAATCTTCAGCCAGCTGGCTGCTTCGCACAGCCCACCCCTCCTAGGGAAAATCACACTCACAACAGGTAATATTTTATGGACACTCTTATGGAAAGACAAATACATGAACTTTGGATACAAGAGGTCAAACGGAAAGGACAAGCTCAGTTCTTTAAAATCTGAAGAATCATTGCTCAGTTGCCTGGCAAAGCCCGGGCCTGCTGGGTTCCCTATCTAGCCCAGCACAGACTCAGGGAAACCGTGAAGGATTGCATTATCTTCTGCCTTCCAGAGGAAGAGAATGTCTGCTTTCCTATTTCAAAATAATTGGGCGAAGAAATTGTAGGTGGGAGCACAATTCATTTCAGAGTTTGATGAATTATTTACCAATTAAGGAGATGAGTGGAGGAAGGGGAGTGCTACATAACTTTGATATAAATGTTCCTTTTATTATATTATTTATACACATGAAATTGTTGCTTTTATTAACTAAGAGGTTAATCACTTGAATGGGATGCTTTGCAGGCTTTCCAATCCCATACACAAGCAAATTGGCTAATTTTATGTTAGGAAAATAACCTGGTGATTTTTCTAGTACTTATCTGTGTGGTGCAGTTTAATAACATTTTACAATGAAAAATGAGGAAACTAGCTGGGCTGCTGGTGCCACAAAGCTACTGTTTTAGTGGTGAGGGGAAGGGAAAGGGTCCATGAGATTCTGGTAAAAAATAAATAAATTCCAGGAAAATTACCTTTTTCTGCTTTTTTAGGTGGCAACATGGAAGTCTATGTTATGATACAGAAACAAAAACTTGAAAATATTAATGGTTAAAAGTAATAAAGATTATTTCTTGCTTATGCTATGTGTCTATAGCAGGCTGGCTGAGAGCTCTACTTCATCTCTATGTTGTTATCGTCACTAAGACCTAAGCTGACAGAGCTGCCAAGTCTAGAAAGCTGTCATTCATAGTAGCTGTGATGGTTCATTTGATATGGAACTTGAGTGGCACAGAGGTACCCAGATATTTGTTTAAACATTATTCTAGGTGTGTTCATGAGTATGACCCCAGAAGGAATTAGCATCTGAATCAGTAGACTGAGCAAAGCTGTTTGCCCTCCACAGTGTGGGTCGTCTTCATGAGGTTCATTGAAGGCCTGGGTAGAACAAAGCCTGAGTAAAGGAAAATTCTCGCTTTCTCTGGTTCATTGTCTTTGAGTAAGGATATCAGTCTTCTCTTGCCTTCGGCCTGTGGCTCAGAGTGGAAATTACACTCTCAGCTCTCTTGGTTCTCAGCTTCAGACTCAAACCAGACCTATACCATCAGGTCTCCTGAGTCTCCAGCCTGCCAACTGAAGATCTTTGGACTTCTCAGCCTCCATAATTGCATGAACAATGCCTTGTAAAAAAACATAGACACAGATATAGATACACAGATTTCACATGGTTTTCTTTCTCTAGAGAACCTATGCTAATACTAGTGGTGACTCCACCACACCCCATTCCCCTCACTTATTTAGCTTGTGCCAAAGACAAGTGTTTCTTGGAGAACGACAGTGGATTATTATAAGCTTAACCAGGTGGTGGCTCCAATTGCTGCTGCTGTGCCAGATGTGGTGTCTTTGCTTGAGCAAATTAACATATCCCCAGGTACCTGCTAAATAGCTATTGATCTGGCAAATACCTTTTCTCCATACCTGTCCACAAGGTCCACCAGAAGCAGTTTGCTTTCAGCTGACAAGGCCAATAATACACCTTGTCCTACCACAGAGATATATCAACTCTCCAGCTCTAAGTCATAATTTAGTTCACAAAGATCTTGATTGCATTTCCCTTCTAATATGGCTCTATTTCATTAAGGACATTTTGCTGATTAGACCTAGTGAGCAAGAAGTAGTAACTCCTTTAGACTTATTGCTAAAGACATTTGTGTGTCAGAAGGTAGGAAATAAATATAATAATGAAAATTCAGGAATCTTCTATCTTAGGTAGATTCTTAGAGAGCCAATAGTGTGGAATATGTTGAGATATTCCTTCTTAAGTAAAAGAAAAGTTGTTGCATCTCATCCCTCCCATGACCAAAAAAAAAAAAAGGCACAATGTCAAGTGGACCTCTCTTAGGATTTTTAAAAGTAGCACATTCATTATTTGAGTGCACTACTCTAGCTCATTCACTGAGTGACTGGTAAAGCTGACAGTTTAGAACAGGACCCGGCAAAGGAAAAGATTCTGCAATAGATCCAGGCACTGTGTGAAACGCTCTGACACTTGGGCCATCTGATCCAGCAGATCTAATTGTACTTGAAGTGTCATTAGCAAATGGAGGTGGCATTAGGAGCTTTTGGCGTAACCTTATAAATGAATCACTGTAGAACCTCAGGATTTTGGAGCAAAGCCCTGCCATCCTCTACAGAGAACTACTCCACTTTTGAGAAATGATTCTTGACCTGTTACTGGGTCTTAGTAGAAACTAAATGCTTAAACATGGGGCACCAAATTATCATGCAACCTGAGCTACCCTAGGAACTAGGTGTTATCTGATTGACCAAGTCACGAAGTTAAATGTTTACGACAGCACTTCATCATCAAATGGCAGTAGTATGTATATGAGCATACTGAGCCGGCCTGAAGGCACAAGTAGATTACCTAAAGAAGTGGTCCAGGTATCCATGGTCCCCACTCCTGATACACTGCCTTCTCTCTCTAACCTGCATCTATGATCTCATGGGGAGATTCCTCCTTCTAGTTGACAGAGGAAGGGAGGATTCAACTCAGGCCTGATTTACATGTTGTTATGCATGATATACAGGTACTACCTGAAAGTGGACAGTTATAGTACTTCAGTCTCTTCCTGTGACACCCCTAAAAGATGGTGGTGGAGGTTTATCTTCCCCCCTGGGCAGAACTACAGGCAGTGCACCTGGTTGTACAATTTTCTTGGAAGGAGAAATGGCCAGACAAGTGATTTTATTTCCATTCATTGGC
Organism: Geosciurus inauris; assembly: GCA_004024805.1. Taxonomy (NCBI): domain Eukaryota; kingdom Metazoa; phylum Chordata; class Mammalia; order Rodentia; family Sciuridae; genus Geosciurus; species Geosciurus inauris. Next base: position 5,701 of record PVHX01004187.1, read on the forward strand.
TATTTTACCAATAGTTTGACTACATAATCAGGGACTTGCTAAGACCATGATTGGGAAGTTGATTTAAAAGATATTTGGGGAAGAGATATGTGAATATACCTCTCTGAGTGGACAAAAAGATGTAAAGATATTTGTGTTCCATGCAAATACTCACCATAGAGTGACCTCAGCAGAGGAAGATTTTAATAATCAAGTAGATGGGGTGATCCATTCTGTGGATTCCAGTCCGTCATCTTCCTCAGTCACTCTTGTCATTACCCAATGGGCTCATGATCAAAGCAGCCATGGAGGCAGAGATGGAGGCTATGCATGGGCTCAGCAACAGGCTTCCACTCACCAAAACCAATCCTGCTATAGCCTCCACCAAATGCCCTATCTGCAAGCATCAGAGACCCACACTGAGTCCCCAGTGTGGTGCCATTTGCTGATGTGATGACTGGTTGATTGCATGGGATTATTTCTATAATTTGTTCTTAGTGGAATAGACATTCTGGATATGGATTTGCCTTCCCTACACACAATGCTTCTGCCAAAACTACCATTCATCATAGTAGTCCCCATAGCATGGCTCAGAACAAAGGATTCTCTTCACAGCAAATGAAGTGCAGCTGTGGGTCCATGTTCAAGCAATTCACTGGCCTTACCATGTCGTCTGCCTTCCTGCCTTATCGTATTTTCTGCTATCTAAAAGTATCTGGTTTCATTGAATGGTAGAATAAGTGGAATAACTTTTTTAAGACTCAATTGTAGTGCTAGCTGAGTGGAGATACCTAGAAAGGCTGGGGCGAGTTTCTCCAGAAGGATATATGGATTAGCATTCCATATATGGTAGCATTTCTCCTGCAGACAGAATTCATGAGTCTAGGAATCAAGGGGTGAAAATGGAAGTATGCCACTCACAATTACCCTTAGTAGCAGACTAACTAAAATTTTGCTTCCTGTTTCCAATACCTAATGCTCTGTGAGCCTGGAGGTCTTTGTTTCAAAGACAGGAACACTCTCACCGGGAGTTTAAAAAACAATTTCATTGAATGGAGGGCTAAACCTGTCACCTGGCCACTGCAAACTCTTTATGCCTCTAAATCAACAGGTAAATAAGAGCATTACTATGTTGGCTGAGGTAGCTCATCCTGAGTACCCAGGCAAATGGAACTTCTAATAAAGAGTGGAGGCAAGTCAAAGTATGTCTGAAACACGAGACCTTAGGGAATCTCTTGAGATTTCCATACCCTAGGGTTAAAGTCAGAACTACACCAACACAATTCAGGCAGGACTACAATGGCCCACACCCTTCAGGAATGAGGGATTGGGTCCCCCCACAAGGAGAAGTACCACAACCAGGCTAAGATGCTTACTGAAGGCAAAGGGAATACAGAATAGGTGTTGGAAGAAGGTAATTATGCCCACCAGCTATAACCAGTCAGAGTCTTATTTTTTTATGAGTATTTCTCCCTTCTTTGGTTGTAAATATATTTGTGTATGTATTAAGTACATATCTTTATTTTCTTTCCTCTCTCTCCTTTATGTAAATCAGATGTTGTGACTTTATAACAATAAGCATTGTTCACTTTGTATCATAGTATTCAGTTTATGAGATATCAAGAAGAGTAAATGTCTCCCAAGGTCTTTATTTTCTCTTCTGGGGAAAGAGGTGATTGTGTTTCTGTTTGCATCCAAGGTAGTTGTGTCATGATGGGCAAAATAATAATCTTGTTATTGACTTTATTTGGAGATTAAACACGGTTAAAGGAGATGCATATGGATACTAAGTGGACAAGGTAGGGGCTTGTGATAGTTATTATATGTGTCAGCTTGGCTGAACCATTATTCTGGTTATTTCTGTGAGAGTGTTTCCAAATAAGGGTAATATCTGACTGAGTAAAAAGGATTGCCCTTCCCAGTGTGGACAGCCTCATCCAATCTGTTGGAGGTTAAATAAAGCAAAAGCCTGAGTAGTGGAAAATTTGTTTTTTCTCTCTGCCTATATGTGATCTGGGACATTGGTCTTCCCTTTGAGCCTCAGACTCAGACTGGGACTTGTACCATTGCTGTTCTTGGGTCTCCAACTTGCCAAACTAACCACTACCTTAGAATATATATTATAAGGAATTGGTTCCTTTCTATAAAATATATATATACATATAATATATATATATGTGTGTATATATCATATGTGTGTGTGTATATATATATATTTCTGTTTCTCTGAAGAACTGACTAATACAGTAGCAAAGGGAAAATTGAGCCCTTAAGGGTTTCACATTGACATAAGTGTTCTGGAAAAGTAGTGACATACATTGCTTTTGCTTTCAGTTCATTGACTAGAACTAGTCACATGCCTCCATCAACAAGGGAGTCAGGAAACACAATCACATTGTGTACCTGGAATGGGAAGAGACAGGAGCATTTGGTCAACAGCACTAATCAGCACCCTACTAAAGTAATGCTACCCTCTTTGGGAGAGAAGGGTCATGGAACTATGATTCTCAGCTCTGCCAACTTCTGGGTCCCACTTTGTGTGTCTTAAATCATTTTGCTGATGTGTTATAAAACATTAAGAAAAACAAAGATGGAAAAGAACGGTGTAAATTTTAGAACAGAGTATTTTTATGGTAAGTTCAAGGCTCTGGACTGAAATGTGACGAGGGCACTGTGACACAGACAGCAAATCATCAAGTATTTAGTACCCATTGGTTATCAGGGTTGGCTTGACAGCCCCCTTTAGGAGACAACTGAGCTGCCGTTATTGATTGAAGTGCTGTGTGCTGACAAAAGCTGAGGCCTTCAGATGTAACGAAGGCCAGGAGTCATCCATGAGCAGAGAGCAACTATTGAACTGATTATAGTAGACAAACCTAAAGTTTGATTAATTCCATGGAGCACAGAGTCCAAGAAGAAACTCACTATCGTTTATGAGTCAACTCAATCAGAATCAAAGAAATCTGGTAAATTCCAATTGACTGGTAAATGGAATGACTCAGGCAGTCAGTTAGACCACAGATAATTATTGGACCAGATTCTTTCAAATTCCTTCTTGTTAACATGTTAGATATTCAAAGAGCCCTGCTTACGTACATGTGTGTGCCCATGCTCTCTCTCTCTCTCTCTCTCTCTCTCTCTCTCTCTCTCTCTCTCTCTCTCTCTCTCTCTCTCAGGTCATTTGCATGTTCTCCACACCTTCTCTTCTCTAAAGCCCTTTACATACCAGGCGCTCAGTCTTGGCTCTGAGAAGGCTATAACTCACAGTCTATTCTGTCTAAGCCAGAAGCCAAAGATCAAAGGCCACTGTCTATCCTCTCAACCCACAATTTAATATGGCCGACCACGCTCCCTTTTCAATTACCTGTATATAATTAGTTTGCTTATTGATCGTTAGCAAATAACCTAAGCATTAACTTGAGTATGCAGGTAGAGTAGGAGACAGACAAGCTGTTGGTCTGAGAAAAGTAAGGGGGGCTGGGAGGCCAGATGAATAGGCTGTTCCAGGGACAAAGTATAAGAGAGAATCAAAGACTGTGGACCCTGACTCTGCAGGATATTTGTGTGAAACAAAAGGACAAAACCCACATGTGGAGGTGGAATTGAGGAACCCCAAAGAACTCTGAGGTGCTGTGTATGAGAAGGGAAGGTTAGAAGGAGTGAAGGGACTTGGGAGAGGACTTCAATGGCCACCATAAAGCTTTGAGACACTCCTTTAGGCAAAGCAAAGTCATTAAAAATATCTTTAGCTGAAGGATGACTTGATAAAGCCATGCTTTTAAGAAAGATAAATCAAGTTAATGTTAAGGAGAGACCAGAAGAAAGAATAACCACAGGCAGATTATCAGTTGCGAGGCTATCATAACTATCCCCACAATCATTTTTTCATACTGTTTTCCAACTACCATCTCCCAAAGCAACAGATGACCTCACCCACACAGTATATCCTTTATTTCCTCTAGAGTAAAAAGTCCCTTTTTCTGAACATTAAGAAATTGCTATAATCACAGTGAGTCATTTCCTCCACACTTCTCTCTTTTTGTGACAGACCGCATTTTCTGGAAATAAAAGATGAGGCAACCAATCATAGGCTTTTCTTATTGTTATCCGACTCCACTCAACTGCCTAGGAAGAGCAGCTATTTATTAGGTCTATGTCTTGAGCCCTTATAAGGTACCAGGCACTGCACCCAGGGCACCCAAGGTAGATCCCTGGAGTGTTGCCTAAGAACTCAGAGGCAACTGGGGACGTGAACACAGACAGGATCTGGACCATCAATGATAGAAAGAGGGACTGCACAGTGTGGAGTGTCTGGCTCCCTCCTTGGTCTAAGGCAGATAACTCCATGAAGTAAGGTGGCTACACCAGGAGAAAAATCCCATCCGCACTTAGACCAGAGGAAAGCAGGAAACACTGAAAGATACTCTTAGGATTAGTGGATACATTGACCTTGTAGGAAAAGGAAGCTGCTAAATTGAAAGAAGAAAGAAGGAATGCTAAGTCCTAATGCGGACCCGGAAAAGTCTTAGGTGGGAAGAGATGTAGAGTGAGATGCATTGTCAAGGGGAGGTTGTCTGGGGAAAGACAAATGGAACACCTGTATCGTGAGCATCTCCCTTGTGCCAAGTACGCTGTATGTCTCATTTCATCCTCCACATGCTTCTGTGAAATAGACGCTGTTACTATCCCCATTTTGCACTTGGAGAAACTGAAGCTCACCCATGGTTCAAATCCAGCTTTCTACCTTTACCAGTTATGGGGCTTGGGTAGTAACTGAAATTCCTTTAGTTTCTGTTCCTAAATCTATTAAATCAAGATCATGATAGCACCTATCTCATACTGTGACGTTGCAGCTTCAGGCACAGTGTAAGGACCCTGTGAAATGTTATCAACATCATCACAACAAAGGATGGTGTTTCTTTCTGGGCCAAAAAGCCTCTGCTGACGCCACATGACTCACAGAATGAAGTTTAGGGAATATCTCATCATGGGACTCAAATCCCAACAGAAAATTGCCTTAATCTACCATTCTGGACTTCTTTCCTTGTCTCCAAGCTCTTTTTCCCCTGCTACACTATACTCTAGTGTTATGGTTTAGGAATGAGATGTCCTCCAAAACCTTCCACTTAACACAGGAGGATAAATGATTAGGTTATGAGAGCCATAACCTAATATGTGGATTAATCCATTTGACAGATTAATAATTTGAATGAATTACTAGGAGGTAACTTTAGGCAGGTGGAGCATGGCTGGAGGAAGTGGGTCACTGGGGATGTGTCTTGGGCATTATATAATTTGTCCCCAGCTCCTCTTGCCTTTTTTTCTTTTAGGGGAAGGGGTTGGGTACAGGGGATTGAACTCAGGGGTATGTGACCACTGAGCCACATCCCCAGCCCTATTTTGTATTTTATTATTTAGAGACAGGGTCTCACTGAGTTGTTGAGTGCCTCGCCATTGCTGAGGCTAGCTTTGAACTCACAATCCTCCTGCCTCAGCCTCCCAAGCCTCTGGAATTACAAGCATGTGCCACCGCACCTGTTTCTGGCAGCCATGAATGAAGCGACTTTCCTCCACCATGCCCTACTGTCCTGATGTTCTACATCACCTCAGAACCAGAGTAATGGAGCCAGGTAACCATGGACTGAAGCTTTGAGACTATGACCCCCAAATAAACTATTCTTCTTCTAAGTTTTTCTTGACACTTATTTTGGTCACAGTGGCCAAAAATTGACTAACACATCTAGCCATGAAGTCCACTCACTTCTCACTAATAACCCCAATTCTACCTGATCTCCAATCCACACCTTGCTTCAGGTGTGCCATGCGGCTGGAGTAGCTTTGCCCCATGTTGTCCATTAAATATGACTCTCAGGTCAAAAGATCACTTCCTCTGTGAGGCATTCAAATATCCCCTTCTTGGTACCTGTTACAGATATGAGGTGTTTCCCTTCTAAAAGTTCCTGTATTAATGCCGCAATGTGTAATGATTGGACTATGAGAATTGTAACTTACTTGGTCCATCCAGTTTAAATGGACTGGGTGGTTATTATAGGCAGGTGGAGGCAGATGGGGCATAGCCAGAGGTGGATCACTGGGTGTGTGCCTTGGAAGGGTGTCTGTTCCCTGTGGCATTCCCCCCACCCCGCCCCTCTCTCTCTCCACTGCTGCCATTAGGGGAGCAGCTTCCCTTCAACACACACTTCCCCCAGCCTAGATGCCTGTCCAAGGATCAATGGATAAATAAAATATGGTATATATACACAATTGAGTTTTATTTAGCTATAAAGAAAAATGAAATTATGTCACTTGCAGGAAAATGGATGGAACTTGAAAACATTATGTTAAGCAAATTAAGCCAAACTTAGAAGTTTGATGATCATATTTACTCTCATATGTGGAAGCCAGAGAGGAAAAAAAGAAGAGGAAATTGGAGGGAATATCATGAAAATCAAAGGAGGATCAGTAGAGGAAAGAAACCAGGGAAAGGGAGGAGATGTAGGAAAGGGAAAAATCTAGTGAATGATATTGGCCAAATTATAATGTTTTATTGTGTGTAAGTCCACATATGTAACAACAAATTCCACCATTATGTACAACTATAATAAAGCAATAAAATATAATACGAGAAAGCTAAAGTAAAAATTTTAAAAAAATATATCCCCTTCTTCCAGAGGCCCCAGCCATCACTCCCAGGGCTCTGTTCTGCTGCATCTGCATCTCTAGGTCACAGGGGGCTTCACTGACTGCCCTTCCACTCTCATGATGGTTTTGCTGTGTTGTACGGCAGTGTCTGCAGGGGAAACATGCGCTCTGCTCCTCTCCTCCCGCATCCTCTTCTCCTGGGCACTTCTTACCCTGTGCTCATACTCACACCCACCGTTACTATTTATTTCCCTGTGAGCACTGAGGGTAACTCTAACTGTCCCTCACACCAACCATCTTCCCTCCCAAGTGCACCTGATCAGCACTGAACCAAGCCTTAGAATGAGACACAGCCAGTGTTGACATAGGAATACAACTGTCCTACACCAGGACTGACCAAGGCTAGGTTATCTAATAGAGCTTTTCCCCTCACACCCATATGGTCCACTTTTATGGAAAGAGATTCATGTAGACCAGTGGCTTTCCAATCTATCTGCACAGTAAAGTTAACCGAGGAGCTGTATTAGTTTTCAAGGCTGTGTACTGAGTACTACAAAGTGCATATCCTAAAATGGCAGAAATGTATTGTCTCCAGAAGTCTGAAATAAGGTGTTACTGCCAGTGCCATGTTCCCTCTGGAACAGGAGAGGAGAATCCTTCCATGGCTTCTCTGGCTTTCGATGGTCTGCCGGCAATCGCAGGTGCTCCTTATCTTTTCACTGTGTGATTGCAGTCTCTGCTTACAGGGTCCTCTGGCTCGTTTCCTGTGTTTCTCTGTATCCACGTGGCCATCTTCTTCTAAGGAAACTGGTCATACTGGATTAAGGGCACACCCTATTCTAATAAGACTTCATTTTAAGTTTTAGATCCTGCTACAAACCTGTTTCCAAGTGAAGTCAGATTCTGAAGGAATGAGGGTTAAGCCCTCAGCATATGTTTTTTGTTTTGTTTTGTTTTGTTTTTTGAAGGACACAATTCAACCCACAAAAGGAGATTTTTTTAAATATTTTTTTTAGTTGTAGATGAACACAATATCTTTATTTGATTCATTTATTTATATGTGGTGCTGAGAATCGAACCCAGTGCCTCACGCATGCTAGGCAAGCACTCTACCACTGAATCACAACCCCAGCCCCAAAAAGGAGATTTAAAAACATTCACTAATATCTCATACCCAGAGATATTTAATTTGCCTGGGACACAAACTGGGCTTCTGAAAATTTTTAAAAACTCTTAAGCAATTCTAATATACAACCAAGTCTGAAAATCAAGTGTCAGGAAGTTCAGATCAAGGGACTTTGGAGTTAGGCTGCCTGGTGTTGACTTGTTCCTGTACTACTCTTAAGCTGAGTGACCATAGGAAATTTGCATAATCTCTCTGTGCTCCAGTTTCTTCCATTTAAAGTGGAAATAATTTTAATTACCTTCCCTATGAGAAAGCTATAAAAATTAAATGAAGTTACAAAAGACAGCATTTAGAACTAGGCCTCGAACTATATTATCCCCATTATAGGTCTAGTATACTAGCATCCTAATTTTAAAAGCCATAATTATAATATTTAATAAAGGGCTCTTAGTTTGTATTTTAGAGATGAAGCAAAGGGAGCACATAGATATTCAATCATTGACTCAACAGTCAGTAGGGGATCCCAGAAAGAAATTCAAGTCTCCTGTGCACAGATCACCCCAGCACCCAAGGAAGTCAGTGGTTTTCAGTCTAGATCTCAGGGGTCACCGAGTGTCACCTTCCTCGGGGAAGAAGGGGCTGGAGCAGAACATTTAACTTTTATCTGCTTCACTTATTGATTCCCTGTAGGATTTGGTTGGAAAAGAAAAGAGAGAGAATGGCTTCTCGTGGTTTAAAAAAGAACTAACAAATCAGAAAACCCTGTGTTCGATTATGTTACCACAAACCTCCTAAAACTGACAGGGTTTATCCTAGCTTCTCCTCCCTTTTCCCCAATGGAGAGAAAAAGCCCAAGAGCTGCAGGTGGCTGAAGACACTGTCAGAAGGGAGATGAGAGAACGTCCCCACGCACACCAACAGGAGGAGCGCAGATCGCGCCCCTCTGTGGCATTTCCAAATGTCCTCTCTCTGCTCATTACTAAAATTTGTGTGAGGGGGACAGAGAATTAAGGCGTCCCCAGACCCCTATCAGAGTCATCTCCACTGAGAAATGCAGGATGAAATGGACAGAGCACTCTGTTCCCCTTATGCTCCTAATCACCAGGAAGCTCTAGAAATTGGAAACGCCCCAGAAACAACATGACATATCAAATACCAGAACCTGGGCCATCCGTCACCCTCTTCATCACTGCGGTCATTACCATTCACTTCCACTCCGTGGACAGCCCGTAAATCAGCTCGTAGAGCTCTTTGGGATCGCTGAGTGGAAAGCACTGAATAAATGTCAGCTGGGATCATTAGGGATACCTTTCACTTCAGACAGATAAATGTTAGTGAGTCCATGTTCGAGGAAGCATCAGTAGGGACCTTGGATATTTCCAGGGGCCCCAAGATGTCCATAATGGTTTGCATAGCCAGAAAATGAAGCTAGAAAAGGAAAGGTCTTTTGCATTCCACAATATTAAAAATACTCCACAAGTATAAAAACTCATTTACTACACTTGGCTTGCCCACTGTGCTGCTTCTGAGATGGTGATATGAAAAAGCAGGCAGGGAGCCAAATAGTTTGTGATACTGCAAATCCATCAGGACAAAACTTTGGAACCCCTATTAAGGACACAGGGACCAAGCCAGGGATGTGTGTAGGAAAGGCTAGTTATTGCCTGTGCGTCCTTTTCTATTCTGCTCCCCCTAAGCCTTCCCTTCTCAGGTGATGACTCTCTGCAGTAGGTCTAGCCTTTACAGAATAGGCAGAACTCTTCTGTCAGCCACTCCAGAACAGAATGTCGGGTCTACAGATTATGACCTCTCCCACAGAATATGTCCTAAGACACTGCTGGTATTAGGATGCTGTGTTTTCCAGACCTGAATGGATCAATGTCCTTACTCAGAAAACCAAAGCATCACCTTCTGGCATATTGTCATGTGTGTTTGCAGCAGGGTGTGATTTGAGCCTAGGCTCTTGATTGGTATGAACTTGGTACTAGGCTCTGGTTCCCATGAACACCAGGGAAGAGAATGTGCCTTTTGGGGTAGGTTTTCTATTGTCCATTGTTTGCTGAGTGCTGAGCATTTTCAGTGCAGTATTAGATGGATCCTCAAGGTCCCCTGAGGCAGAAAGTCCAAAGTAAAGAGACAGAAGTGACTCACACAGAAAACTGCTCTGATGGGAAGAAGAGCCAAGTTGTTCATGGTCTGTACAGGAGCCAGGTGGGTGGGAGTATGTTTATGCTAAAACTTCCAAAGACCTATTTCCAGTGAGTCCCTCTGGGGACATGAGACTCTCGTCAGCTCTGTCTTTGGGGAAAAGCTTCTTCCTGCCTAATAGCAGGCAAGGCCACAGGAGGCTTCTGGAATTTCCCGTTTAACAACTACATGAACTATATTTGTCACTGGGACACAAACACCTTTTTCAGTGCTATATTTATTTCATGTTTAGAAGAGATAGCATTAATGTGCCCAGAATGGAAAAGCCCAGAATACAAGAAAGGGATATCAACATATTGGATTCAATTCTGCTCTTCTGAGTTCCTCTTGGGGATGGAGGGCTGGGAAGGTTTTCAGCCTTCAAATCCACTGCATTCTGAGAGCCCATATAGAATACCATGGAACCCAAAGTTCACTGACATAGGTGTCTATCCATTGGAGATGAGACTGCAAAATCCAATGAATTGTTGAATTCCCTCACTTGAACTGCTACTGCCTACGATGGTTTCTTGCTCTTTGGGACCAAAGAATGCTAGAAACTAATTCCCTCACTCTCGTGGCCATTTTTATGGGTTTGCCTAATGTCCCCTTGTTGGACTTGATCTAGCTACAACTTCTGTGATACTAAAATTTTTCTTCTAATTCCCACTCCTATACTCACTACTATCCCTGGGTTTCCTACAGTCTACTTACAGAAATGGTTCCTGAGAGTACCATTGTACCCTCCAAGTATCCCTAAGTCTTGAAAGACCATAATGCTGAAAAGAAAGAAAACAGATAAAAGCGAGCTCTCTACTGATTGCTACTTGTCCCCCTCAGGGCATCACCAGTTGGCTTCATGGAACATAGATGCCAAACAAAGATCAGCAGCCAAGAGCTTATAACAGTCTCACTGGCAGGGAATTCGAAAATCGGTGTACAGGGCTATCAAGTTCACTCCAGCTTGAGGAGTCATGATCTGAAAGAAAAGCCAACTGCAGAGATGTGAAGTGGGTATTATGTGTACAATTTTTCCTTGAGGTATTTTCCAACTTTTAGCTGCACATGTGTGAGGCATGTTGCCAAGAAAACAAGCAAAAAGCAGCTGCTAAGGAACTGAAAATCTAAGCAGACATTTCAGTAGTTTCATGGTACAAGGAAGACAAAAATTGAAGTTCATAGCCTGCCAAGAAAAAGAATCCCTAATAAACATACCAGGCTTACCCTTGAGATCCTTAGAGGGATGGGCTCTAGAAATAAGGATAAACCTAAAGTAGTAAGCCCTGATGTTGAGTCTGCAACCCAAGTTCAATGGATCAAGATAATCTTCCTGTGGTGTCTCTTCCTGTCAAAACAAAATTAACTCCTCTCTACAGGGAGATGTCATTCACAGCATCTACAATTTTTCATACCTAGTGGCTGCATTAGGTCAAATTTATCAAGCATACTAGAGAACAGGATCAAATGACCAAAAACAAGCAATTTTTTAAAAACTCAGATTTTTGGAAACAGACTTAAATTTAAATATATAACTTGTTAAATATATTTTAAATAATTATAAATAGCATAATCAAAATAGGAAAATTACTGAATATTTCATCAGACCACTGTAATCTACAAAATAATCAATTAGAAAACATAAAGCTCAATAATACTTCATTGAAATTAAAAATTCAATAGTTGGGTTGAAAAACAGATTAGACATAGCAGAAGAGAAGATTAGTGACCTGGAATATAAATTAGCAGAAAATAACCCAACTCATAGTTCCTCAGAAAAATAAAGAGAATAGAAAACACAGGAGAAAAAAGAGTTTGGGAGATGTGTGAGACACAATGAAAATAACTTTCAAAAGTATAATTAGAGTCTAAAAAGGAAAGAGGAAAGATAAATAGAAGAGATAATTTAAGAATTTCTCAAAACAAATAGAAGAAACTATACTAATTCCAAGATGAATAAATAGAAATAAAACAAACCCACAAAAACTGAAAAGGATATTTCATAAACAGAAAGCAGACATGAGTTTCAGGGGAGCAATGACAGACTTTTTAATTGAAACTATGATGCAGTGAGACAATAGAATATTGTCTTCCAAGAAAAAAACGAAAATTAATACCAATCTAAATTGTGCACATGAGGAAAATAACTTTCAAAAATAAAGTTTAAATAGAAACACTTTTGAACAAACATACAGTTAAAGATATTGTAACCAGCAGGAAAGAACTGAGGGAAAAATAGTAACACAGAAGAAAATGATCCCAGACACTCAAATGGAAACACGTTATTGCAAGTGAAGATGTGTCAGGAAGAAATGTGTACCTTTAAATGAATAAACTAGAAAGTCAAAAAGGCTTCAAACCTATAATGTGAGCATCTACATCAAGAAGTTAGTGAAAGAACTGCCAATTAAACCAAAAGAAGGAGGAAGATAAGTGGGAGAAAAGTAAAGTTGAAAGCAGAAATTTTTTGAATAAAAAGAAACGTACAATGAAGAAAATTAAGGCACAAAATGAATCTTTAGAAATTAAATTAAATGACTATATACTTAGCAAGAGTAATCAAGAAAAAATAGGCAGGAATATATTACTAATACCAAAAATAATAAAGAGGCTAACACTACAAATACTAAAGAACTTAAAAGACAATAAGTTATTGTAAACAAATTTATAATTATAAATTAGAAAACTGAGATGCAATGGAGAAATTCCACAAAAAAACACAATTTATCAAAGCTGACATAAGAATTAGACAATCTGAATAGTTCTTTATTTACCTAAAAATTGAATCTAATTATGCCAGCCCATCTCTCAGCACCAAATCTACTCTTCACTGCTTCACTGTGACACTGGAATGTTTCTCCCTTGCAAATTGGGGCAATGCTAAACTTTGTCAGTAGAAGATGCTAGAAGGGCACTAGAGAGGGTCACACCCTTTTCTCCTGGTTCCAAGGTTCTCTTCTTAGCTTGCTCCTATGGTGCACATGGCCAGCAGCAGGCAGAACACAAAGGGGACACTGTCACTCACCCTCCAGCTTGCTAGTTCTGGCCTACATTTCTTGCATCCAGTCTCAGCCTGCAGACATTCCAGTAGAGGGTTTCCTGCTCCAAATTTCCTATATGCAACCCATGGCCTGCTAACACTCCAGCAGGAAGCTTTCCGTTTGCCATTCCTAATCCATGGTTCTTTGCTTGTCAGTTTTGGACTAGCTCTAGCCCTATAAAGCACCACTCAAATTTCTCCAGCTTCATAATTTCAGTAGAATTACAATAAAAATTCCATTAATTTTTAAAAATATTTTCTTTGTCAATGGACTTTCATTTTTTTTTATTTATATGTGGTGCTGAGAATTGAACCCAGTGCCTCACAGATGCTAGGTAAGGGCTCGACCACTGAGCCACACCCCAACCCAAATTCCATAAATTTTTATGGAAATTAAATTAATATGGAATGCAAATTATCAACTTTGAAGAACAAAGTTGAAGGGCTTACCTTATCACATATTGAGTTTTCTATAAAACAACCATAATTAAAATGTAGTTTCAGTGCAAGACTAAACAATGAGAACAAACAGACAGAATAGAAAGTCCAAAAACAGACCTGTACTTCTATAGTCACATGATTTGTGACAAATACCCCTTTCGATCCAATGGGGAAGAAATGTCCTATTCAATAAATGGTGCTGGGATAATTGAATTTTCACATAAGAATAAGGTGAATCTTGGTCCATGCCTCAAACCAAATCCAAAAATCAATTGCTGATGGATGATATACCTAAAGTACAAAAGAAAAGGCAATAAAACTTCTAGGAGATAACACAAGAGAATAACTGCCAAGCATGGAATAAGGGGTAAGCAAAATTTTCTTAAACCAGGTATGGAAAAACAGTAAGTACACAGGAAATGTTGCATTGGAGTCTACTAATATAAAACTTTTGCTTATCAAAAGACACAATGAATTTTAAAAAATAATAAAAAATAAAAAAATAAAAACTATTCAAAAAAAAAGACAAAGAAAAAACAAGACACAATGAATTGAGTGCAAAGCAGGAGTATATAGTTGTAAGACATATATCTAACAAGTGATTAGCATAAATAAAAACAAAAAACATAGACTTCCCAATGTTTTAAATGGGCAAAAGATTTGAATAGGCCCTTTGAGAAAGAGAATACCAAAACAGGCAATGGATATTTGAATAATATGCAACTTCATTAGCCACCATGAACTACAAATTCAAGTCACAATGAGAAACACATAGTGATCAGAATGACAAAAGTGAGAGAGAGAAAAAGAAATGACCAAGGTTAGGCATAAGCATGCTCTAGGACCCAGCAATTTTACTCCCAGGTAATACAACAGTGATGTATGCTTATATTCTCCAAGATGCATAAAACTATGTTCCCGCAGCAAAATTCTAATAGCTCCAAACTGGAAACTAACCAAATTTCTTGTTAAAACAAGGATAGATGGATAGATAGATGATAGATAGATAGATAGATACATCAATCAAGGTATGCTATTAAAAACTAATATTGTCATCGATGCAAAAAGCAAATCACTGCTACATTCAACAACTAAGATGAATCTCAGAAACATATCTCAGACATTCAGGAGTACATATTACATGATTTTATTTATATAAATTTATAAAACAGATAAAATTAATATGTGGTACCAGCAGTCATAACTAATGCTTTCTGCTGAAGAAAGGGAGTACTAAGTGGGGATAGGTAGGCATAAAAGAGATTTTGAGGATGCTGATGACAGCATTTATTTAAATTATATTTACATGAGATTGCTCACTTTTCTGAAAGTTCAACAAATCATGCACCTATGACCTGTGTATTTATATAAAAACTCAAAGAAACCAGAGAAGCCTAAATAATTTTGAAAAAAACAATGGAAGTTGTACTAATACTATCTATCTGAAGACTTACTCTAAAGTGACAGTCATCAAGACATGGTGAAGCCGGGCGTGGTGGCTCACGCTTGTAATCCCAGCACTTTGGGAGGCTGAGACAGGAGAATCACGAGTTCAAAGCCAGCCTCAGCAATGGCGAGGCGCTAAGCAGCTCAGTGAGACCCTGTCTCTACATAAAACACAAAATAGGGCTGGGGATGTGGCTCAGTGGTCGGGTGCCCCTGAGTTCAATCCCTGGTACCAAAAAAAAAGACATGGTGAAGAAACAGACACACAAATTATTGGAAAACAATAAAAAGTTTAGGAACAGAACCACATAAAATATGGGTAAGTAAGTGATTGTTATGGTTTGGATGTGAGGTGTCCCCCAAAAGCTGACATGTGAGACAGTGCAAGAAGGTTCACAGGAGAAATGATTGGGTCGTAAGAGTCTTAACCCAATCAGTGAATTAATCCCTGATGGGATTAACTGGGTGGTGACTGGAGACAGGTGGGGTGTAGCTGGAGGAAGTGGTTAATTGGGGGCATGGCTATGGGGTATATATTTTGTATCTGGAGAGTGGAGTTTCTCTCTCTCCTTCTTGATTACCATGATGTGAGCTGCTTCCCTCTGCCACACTCTCCCGCCATGGTGTTCAACCTCACCTCGAGCCATGAGGAATGAAGCCAGCTTTCTATTGACTAAGACTTCTGGAACTGTGAGCCCTCAGATAAACTTCTCTCACTTAAAATTGTTCTGGTCAGATCTTTTAGTTACAGTAGTGAAAAAGCTGACTAAAACAGTGATTTTTTTTTTTTTTTTTTTTTTTTTGAGTGCTAGGGATGAAACCCAGGGCCTTGCACATGTTAGTAAATGGGTAAGTGCTCTACCACTGAGTTACACCCCCAGCCCTGACAAATTGATTTTTGACAAACATCCAAAGATAATTCACTGAAGAAAACATAGTCTTTCCAACAACAACAAAAAAATGTTAAAACAATTGGAATCCAAGTGCTAGAAAATGAACCTCAACTTGTACCTCTTAGTTTAAACAAAAATTTAGATCATATATCTAAATGTAAAATGTGTAATTATGAAATTACCAAAAGTAAACACAGAAAAATTCTTAGTATCTCTTGAGTTGTGCAAAGTTATTATATTGGGCAACAAAAAGCACAATCCATAAAAAGAAAGATAAAAACATTTGACTTCAGCAAATATAAAACATGTCTGCTCTGTGAAAAGCACTGTTAAGAAAATTCCAAGACAGGCTACAGACCAGGAATATTTGGAAGTCAGATATCTTACAAAGAACTTGTATCCAGCATATATAAAGACCTCTCAAAATTCAACAATAGGAAAGAAACACCACCACCACAGATGCACACAAATGGGCAAGATAGGCCCTTCATCAGAGAAGTTACATGGATGTTGACACCCAGGAAAATATGCTTAGCTATTCAAGAAGTGCAAATTAAGACCACATAGGATAACACTGCACACCTATGAGAAAAGGTTAAAGTAAAAAACACACACACACAGAAGACAACACCAAGTGCAAGTGAGGAAGTAGGAACCAGAACTCTCACACACTGCAGGTGGAATGCAAAACAGAACCTCCATTGTGGAAAACAATTGGCAGCTTCTTATGAAATACACTAACCATCTGACTCAACAATCCCACACCTAGATCTTCATCATGGATAAGTAAAAATTACATTTGCACAGAAATTTGCAAACTCTATTGCCAAACTCTAGGAACAGCCTCAAAGTTCTTCAATGGGTAGCTGAATAAACTATTTGTTGATATTATGGAGCACTACTCAACAGTAAAAAGGGATGGACTCTTTACAAGAAAAACACACATGAACCTCAAAGGCATTATGATAACAAAAAGAAGTCAGACTTAAAGCTCACATAAAAGCTGTGCTGTTCCATTTATATGAAATTCTGGAAAAGGCAAAACTATTGGGGTGGGGAAAAAAACCAGTGGTGGCCAGAGGTTAGGTTTTGACAACAAAGGGGCACTAGAAGGGAACTTTTTGGGTTGTGGAACTGTTCTGTGTCCTGATTGTAGTGGTAGTTACACAATAACACATGAAACTGTACTTTTTTTCTTTTGGTACCAGGGATTAAACCCCGAGGCACTTAATCACTGAGCCACATTCCCAGCCCTTTTTCATGTTTTATTTAGAGACAGGGTCTCACTGTGTTGCTTGGGGCCTTGCTAAGTTGCTGAGGCTGGCTTTGACTCACAATCCTCCTGCCTCAGCCTCCTGAGCTGCTAGAACTACAGGTGTGCACCACTACCCCTGGCTTGGAACTGTATATTTTTACAAAACTAATTTTATGTCTGCTAATTTTTTCATGTTTAATAATTTCAAATATATGTATGTTTTATTTTAGATGTATATGAATATATGTGTCTTAGTCTTCAACAGAAAGTTTACAAAGAAAAAAAAAAACAAATCAAACAACCAACAGCAATAAAAGAAATCCTAGGTAAACTCCCCAAATGACTTTCATGAAGTTAATAATGGGAAACAGGGCTGTGCCCTAACACACTGGGGAGGTACAGGCCAAACCCAGTCTTCACACTTGCTGTTAGGAAGAGAAGGTGGTAACTCCCAGGGCAGCATCTCTCCTGCTGACTTACCCTCTTTAGCTTTCTCAACAATGAGACAGGTCCCCATCCTTTGGGTCAGCCAACTCCAGGAAACCATATCCATGCTACCTGTGATCCATTCATGTCTCCTCACACTTCTTGGGTCAGAAGGTGGATGCACCCACCACCCCTTGGAGGAAGGTCAGGAAAGAGATTCAGAGAGTACACCAGAAGTTCCATGTAAACCTGCCTCACAAAATCCCCACTCTTTCCACTGTCTCAGTCTCTCCTTATTCCAAATATGCTCAGAGGTTCCAGGTGAGAGCTCCAAGAGTCTACAAAGGAAAACATGGTATCGTAATTGGAGATTTGCATTACCTGTACATTTGCTGGTCACAATCACCTGTGAGAAGATGTCAGCAATCTGTGACACATTTATCAACCTTTACCAACTATTGAGCAATTCAGTTTCGAAAAGTACTCCAGAATGTTAGACTAACCTCTAACCAATTACAAAACAAAATTAAAACAAAACAAAAAACCAGATGGACATTCTTTCTGCATAATTTTATTCTTTTTCATTATATTCATATCATTATATGTATTATATATATATGTACTCCCCCCCCTTTCTGTTCATTAGACAGATACTATTGTAGATCCATTAAGAGAACTATGCACAAACTGCAGTGTAGAGGGACATGCAGAAGGACAGCTGCTCATCTACACCATCCACAGAGCAGGAGAATTCACCAAGGCCCACAATTTAGTTATCAGAACTGTTAATGCTTAGAGTAGATAAAAGGTTCCAAAGCATGCTCTCATTAATCAAGCTTGCAAAGCCTGAGATAGACATAGGTAGGTAGATCAGATAAGTCATGCAAATACATCATAAAAGTACATTAACCAAGCTCCAGAGAGGTTGATATATCACATAAGAGATACATAGCATAGTGTCAATATATGAATCAGATGCATATTGTAAGCTTCCCAGTACTTTCTCTATGTATAGCTTAATAGAAAACCAAGTCTTTAGAAAGCAAATGGGTGCCAACAGAAATGGAATGAGGGAAACAGGGAGAATTTTTTATTAGTCATTTTTTAAAATTTTTTAATTAGTTATACATGATAGAATGCATTTTGACATATCATACATAATGGAGTATAACTTCTCATTCTTTTGGTTGTACATGATATAGAGTTAACATGTCATGTAATCATATATGTACACAGAGTAACAATGTCCCATTCATTCTATTTTCCTTCCTACCCCCATATCCCCTTCCCCTCTCTTCACTTCCCTCTGTCTAATCCAAAGTACTTCTATTATTTCTGAGCTGCTCCCACCCACACTTATTGTGAATTAGCATCCACATATCAGAGAAAACATTCAGCCTTTGGTTCTTTGGGATTGGCTTATTTTGCTTAGCATGATATTCTCCAGCTCCATCCATTTACCTGCAAATGCCATTATTTTATTCTTCTTTAAGGCTGAGTAATATTCTATTGTGTATACCACAATTTCTCTATCCATTCATCTACTGAAGGGCACTTAGGTTGGTTCCACAGTTTAGCTATTGTGAATTGAGCTGCTATAAACATTGATATGGCTGTGACACCATAGTATGTTGATTTAAGTCCTTTGGGTATATGCTGAGATGTGGGATAGCTGTGTCAAATGGTGTTTCCATTCTGAGTTTTCTTAGGAATCTCCATACTGCTTTCCATGGTGGTTGCACCACTGTGTAGTCCCACCAACAATGTATGAATATCTTTTTCGAAAATGGAAGATTTTAAGAAGTCTCTCTTAGATTAGTGTGTAGTCACAGGACCATGTGACTCACCATGTGGACCTTTAACAAAAGTAAGGCCTATGGCAAAGGGAAGAAAGCAGGTAAAAGAGCCCATTCTTTCTAGAAGCTCGTCTGTTCTAGATGCTAGAATGCCAACATGACTTAAATATAGTCATGGTCCTTGAGGAACCAATTAACTAAAAGGGGATGTATGAGGTAGAGAAATAAAACACAAAGAAGTGCAGAACTGTGGTCAGTGCAAAGTACCACAGCACAACCTCATCCTGAGTCCTCAGGCTTTGACTGACTCTAGGTCTCTTAGGTAGTAGCAAGGACAATAGAATCTTCTAGTCATTATTTCTAGTTGGGGATTAGGGCTTCCCAGGACCCATAAATTGAGAGCATTATGGGAAGAGTGTACATTACCTCTTCTTTATCTAATTTTCACTTCAGCTTAGTTAATGGCACTTATATCTAATAAAGTACCTTTGTCCCAGTGGGGGCCATTGCCAAATAAAAGCAATGAGAATTTTTAGATTACTGAATCCACACCAAAAATCTTTCATATTTGTCTGAAAAGCATGTAATTATAAAGAAAACACATACCTTGGGAGTGAATAATTGGATCATAAAATCCATCAAATGTCATTTTATTTATCTTTCCCAAGTGTCTGTTTGAAATGATTCTAAGCAGTATGACGTCAATACCCATTGAATGCCAACGTGAGGCAGAGATACATAAATTAGTTTCCCAGAGAATTAATGGCACATAAATACATGTCCATTAAATATGCTTCAAATTTAGCTGTTCTATATTCACTGAATGCACATGCTTTTAAATGTTACATTTGAGGCCAAATGTCTTTTCAAACAACAAGATTTTTTTTTTTTTTCTTTTTGGAGATAAAATGGAGTCCCAGGCTGGGACTATTGTACATGGTGGTCACAGCAGGGAGCTTAGATGTCCACAAAAAGTAAAAGCTCAGAGAGATGCCCTTGTCCTAAGCTGCTCTGCATTTGAGTCCCCATGGTCAGTCCTTCCCTGGTGTCTGAGGCAGCCTTTCAGACTGCTCTCAGTGGGCTGGCTCATCTGGAGTTGATGAAGGAAGGCCTACTCTGGATCCATGATCTGCAGTTCTACAGCTTCTTCAGATACCTGGGCGCCAGGAACCACGTGGGTGGCTCTTCCTCTTCCCCCTGGAGAAGACTGGTTTCATTCTCTCATGCTGATCTCTGTCACTACACTCTACCTGCTGTTCAGCCTTTCTCCTCTTGAGTTGTGGGGGAAAACACATTTTTCCACTTTTACTTAATGAAATAATAATCACAATTTTTAAAAAAGAAGATTCCAAGAGGTTGGATTTTTTTTTTCCAGTTTTAATTAAGCAATCGCAGACAGAGAGAAAAAAAGAAAGAAGACTGTCATTTATCAGGCACCTAAATCTAAAACAAATGGTATCAGCAGCAAGCATATAGAGGTTCAGGTGGACCACAAATATTAAAGTTTGGTTGAGTTGAGCTGGGAACAAATGACAGCTTAAAGGTGAAAATTAATACAAAGCCTTGCTCAATGACCCAAAGTCACTGTCTCCCCACACACCCCTGATGCTACTCTCTCTTCTACCTTTGACCTCAGCAGCTTTAAGGAAAAAGATGATTGTAGGGGGAACCAAAGTCTCCCTATCCCCAAGAAAAATCAAAACCCATACACAGCAGAAGACAGGATAAAACTGTTATGACCCTATTCATATGGCACCCAAGTCACTATTACACATGGTGCCACGAAAGAAAGAAATACCCAAGTTCAACTGATGGAATCTGAGTGAGGTTCACAGTGCACAAGAGAAGCTAAGGTGACTTTTAGAGTATAGGTTTGGGACAGATTTGAATTGCTATTGTTGCTTGTACTTCTGATTGCACAGTAGCGATTGATGTGTTAAGTATTTCTACTCCCTGGCCACATAAGCACCAGAGGGGATTCTCCCAATCACAAACAGCCACGTGGAGATAATGGATTATACTTTATCTAATTTTCCACCATAACCACTGTTACACTGTAATCCACTGTAACTGCATCAGTGGATTAATCCATTTTCTAGGTTAGTAATTTGAATGGATTACTAGGTGGTAACTGTAGGCAGGTGGGACATGGCTAGTGGAAGTAGGTCACTGGGGATATGCCTTTGGGGGTTATATTTTGTCCCTGCTCCTCCCTTTCTCTCTGCTTCCTGGGGATCATGAACTAAGCAGTTTCCCTCCACCACACCTTTCCACCTTAAGGTTTTGTCTCATCTCATGCCCAGAATGATAGAGCCCTCCAACCTTGAAACCTTTGAAACCACGAGCCCAAATTAAAATTTTCTCCAAGTTGTCCTTGTCAGGTGTTTGGTTCAGTTATGGAAAGCTGACTGAGACATACACAGGTATGTCCATTTTGAAAAGAAGCTATGAACTTGCTACTGGGGTCTTGTACAAATGGAACACCTGACCTAGGAGGGGCCTTGGGACACTCATAGTTCTTTTTTGGGGTGGACCAACTAGAATTTAATGACTAATAACATGAGAAGACCCCCACCAAGCCCCACTTGTCAAAAAAGAAGCTAACCTGGCTCCAGCAACATCTTGGCTTTATGTTAAAAAGTAGGAGGCATCCCTTGGTGAAGATGTTATCTCCTATTCTGCCACTGGCTCAGTGGGACACTTACATAGAGTTTCCCTGAAATAACTGGGTGGGGTTCGGCTACTCTAAAACCTGATGGTGTCTACTGGGCTCACTGTGATTGTCCAACTTCCCTGCATTTGTGCAGAACTGTGATGTGGTTGTGCAGCTCAGTGGGCAGAACTCAAAAACATTCTCATAACTCTGGTCAAAGCTCTCTCTGATGAACCATAGTATGTGTATATATATATATATATGTATATATTTTCTGATGCTTGAACTATTGCCAATGGCTTAGCTATTTTGTCTATCATCTGAAAAACTATGGACTGGGAGATTAAAGACACGCAGCTTTGGGGCCATGAAATGTGGAAACATATCATGGCTGCTAATCAGACCATCTGGGTCACTCCCAAAGATAACCACAGTTAAGAGACTGCTCTACTGGGGCCTGCTGGAATCGAGCTCGTGACAGGAACAGATTGCCACCATTGCTGTCTACATCCTGCATCTTCCCAGCCCTAGCACCACTTGGACTGTGAACAAAGTAAAGGGCTCTATGTTTCTGATGCAGAAGCCGCCACTGCATGTCAGACTTGTGATTCCCACCCAAAATCGGTCTGCTCATCTCACCGTGAGAAAGACCATCATGTAACCCATGAGACTAAGGTGCCATATTTTTGACTTTTTGGACCTTTTGTAGTCAGACAGTGGTAAAGCTTTTATCATAAATCCTCTCTGAGTGTGGATGAACGGTCAAGGTATTCAGTAAACTGTCCATGCTCTCTGTCATCCTCAGGTATATGGTATTGTGGAGAGTTGGAAAGGCCTCGAATTTCTGACTCCTAGCACATATGCCTTTCACAGAGCAATTTCACCACTGAATGTAGTTGTCCCCAGAAATGGATTGTGTTCTCTTGGACACTTACTGCATAATCAAGCAGGATAAAAAGGGTGGGGGAATACATAAAGCTTTTTTGAAAATTCTGGATTCTGCCGGAACCATCCCTTACTATGATTCATCCTCTCCCTCTCCCTCGCCCTCTCCCTCTCTTCTATCTCTCTCCCTCTTTCCTCTCTCTCTCTTTTTCCTCTAACAGTAACCCCCAGGCCACCCCGGTTGGGCCACTCTCTGGGTAGAAACACAGCCAATAGGAGGCTCTGAGAACTCAAATTTAACTAGTTTAGCTGCCTAGATTCTCTTGTTTGACTGACATAATGGCAGAACATAAGGATGATGACCATTTGATTGAGTGCACAACTCACTAAGTCTCCCTACCAT
The DNA here is from genome assembly GCA_004024805.1 of Geosciurus inauris. NCBI lineage: Eukaryota > Metazoa > Chordata > Mammalia > Rodentia > Sciuridae > Geosciurus > Geosciurus inauris. The sequence continues at coordinate 28,870 of PVHX01004187.1, forward strand.
GGTCGACATGTGTCAAGGTAGGGGATATCAATAGGCCTCTGTAAGATTTAAGACACACTCATTAACAACCTTGGAATTGCAGAAGAGAACACCTCAGGACCCAGGAAGGAAGGAGGAGAAGAGCCACTGATAGTTGTCTTTTTGAAACTTGGCTGGACCATTGTTCATGAAAGAAAATGCCCCGAGGCCCCTCTCCCAAACTGCTGCGAGCACCTTAAATTTAATTGGCTTTTATGTACGCCATTCTCCCCAAGATGGCACTAACAAATTCCTCAGAATAGTAGAGGCTATATCCCCAGTTCCTACACCTCCCAGCAAAATGCCTGCCCATGCCTCTGGACTTTTTTCTCCATCACTATTTCCATTCTATGGATCAGATGACTGCCTCTAATCTGGATGCATGGACTGTCCTCAGGCCAAAAAAAAGGACATGTGAAAGGAACTGGGAAACCTTAAGATATACCAGCCAAGTGGGAAATCATCTGAGTCACTGTCAGCTGGTGGCTTCCACCTGACATGGGCCCCACCTGAATGGGGAGGCAAGTAGGTATCAACTGTAAACTATACTTCCTTTCAAGGGTTGGGGGGTCATGGATGCTCCCACAAGTACACTTCTTATGTTGAAGCCAGATATGGACATAGTGATAGCTAGAGAAATCACAGGAGAAAGACATCGAGAAAAGCTTGAAAGTACTTTGCATAGGAGATGTTGAGTGCTGAGCAATCCCTTGCTGTTTTGCTGGGCTTTTTAGAACTGTTTGGTGAAAAATGGAGACACAGATCTCAGTTAAATTTAAGTAAGAGACTCCAAGTCAGATGTTAAAGCAAACATCACTACTGAACTATGTAGCCCTTAGATGACAGTACAGATCTCTCCAGAACAAGGTTACCCTTGGTTATTTGGGACAGCTTCCCTGAACAACAACAGGCTTAGACATACCCTAAGGGCAGCTTTCTCCAGTGGGAGTCATACAATTAGAAAATCAGTATAAATTTCTCCCTGACCTTAACTCAAGAAATTGATAACAACTCTTGATGTCTTGAAGGCATTCAAATCAGCCTCAACTAACTGTCGAGGAGTTACTGATGCAAGTACTGAGCTAACTTTCTTCCTCTTGGATCAAGGCACAATATGAGCAATCACTGATACGTTCTCTTGAACCTGAGTTAAATCCTCAAGCTAAGTAGAATAATCAGTTCTGAAACTAAAGGAGAAAGTGGCCTGATTATCTAAGTTAAATCCTTTAGGGTTTGCTCAACTGGTGGGATCTGGAATCCTGTGGCCATGGTTGAGGTCATACTACAGGCTACCCTCATCCTGCTGTTTGGAGTTTTCCTGTTGATACTGGACTTAATTAAATGCTCTATGAGACAAATTGATGGTATTTTGTCCTAACTTCTGTCAATCAGATTAATTAGGGGTTGAAGAATCGGCATACTCATGGTAAAGTAACAGAAGCCAAGATGGCTTTACCAGAAGCCAAATGTGAGGTTGATACTGTTGGGGTTCTTCAAGGTTCTCTGATGTTTTTGCACATCATCAGAGAGGTGCACTAATTACCTTTTTCACAGACTGTCTTTAGAGTTATTTGTAAAACAAACAGGGTTAGAAGACAGAGGTAGTGACTCCACCTAGAACAAAAGATATATTGGCTTATAGTCTTAAAAGATAAAGATATCTTTTTCTGTCACAAACGGTAGGCATGCTTCCTGTCCATTGTAAAAGATTCAGGTTTTCTAGCTTCAGGAATAATATCCTGCAGCATATCTACCTGTACCAATCCCAAGTCCTAGGGTACTTGGGAGCCAGGACAACTTATTCAAATACACTGTTTATCATGCTGCTTGCTGTGCCCTGAATAATAGTCTATTGTCTCTGACCCAAGAATCTCATGTCTTCTGTCAGCATTCAAGTAACTCTGATAGACTAATGTGTTAGCTTATAAGTAGGTAAAAACTCAGATATTTCCCAGTTCTGGACAGTTATGAACTATGACTTTGGATAAACTTTTCTCTCAAAAGAAAAAAAAAAGACATTAAAATTGAGGAATTATTTAAAAATCGAAATGTTTCTAAGATATAGCTACAAAACTATTTTTAGTTTGCCTGCCCTTTCCAGTTTTTAAACTTCTTTATTAATTCATTTGTTCTAAAAATGTTTATTCAATACCACCTACTTAAAAGATGTTATAACAGAATACAAAGCTGGCCATATTCCTATCTGCCAGGGCTCACAGTCTAGTAGGGAAGGCAGAAACCAATCATACAGGGTTGGCATTATAAAGCACATCCCATGATCAATGTCATGAAAGAAAAGGGCAGACTGTGGACTAAAGAATATCAGAAGTGACCCTTGTTTAGAGTAGAGGTCAGAAAAGACATTACTGAGGAAGGGACAGTGAGCTGATGATGTGAAAGACATATAGAAATGATAAGTGACAAGGTGGAGAAGAGCATGTGCAAAGGTCCTGAGGAGAGAGATCTTGGTATTTTCCAGTGTAGTAGAAGGCAAAAGGGCTGGGAAAGGATGTGCCAGATGAAACTGGGTATTTGAGCAGAGGTCATGTCAGGCATAGCCTTGTCTTTGTTTTAACATGAGTGATTTTGCTCTAAAGTTGTGGGGGCCATTAAAATGTACGACCCATGAGGAGACAGAGAAGGTTCTTCGTCTATCTCATTCATCCCAATATTTCTAGCACCTATTATAATGCCTGGCAGATAGTAAGTGATCAATAAAATGTATTCAGTAATTAATGAGAGATACAATTTGCATTTTCTGAAAGATCACTTTGCTATGTGGAGAATAGATTGAACAAAAACATGAAGTCAAAACTGGGATATAAGGTAGAAAGCTATTCCATATCCCAGTGAGAAACTCATAGCATGGATTACAGTGGTAGGAGGAGAGATAAAACATGTATCCCCTCACTTCACACACAGCCTTTTGGTTTAATTACTCTTTAAGTGTCTATTCAACTTGAAAGATCATGATAGGTCATCAAGTTCCACATTACCTAAAAAAGACAGCATATTACATTATGATTAAAGTCTTGGGGGTAAAAGTTAGTTGATGTGGTTACTAGTATTGACAAAGCTCTCTGTTGCTATGACAAAACAACAAAAAAAAAACCTGAGAATAACAACTTGAAGTAGAAAAGACCTGTTTTAGTTCAAAGTTTCAGAGGTTTCAGTCCATGGTCATCTGGCTGCATTGCTTTTAGACCTGTAGCAAGACAGAAACAGCGTGTTGGAAAGATGTGGCAGAAGAAAACTGCTCACCTCATGGCAGCCAGAAGCAGAGTGGAGAGAGCACTGGAGACAATATATCCTCCTCATGTCATGCCCCCAGGGACCTACTTCCTCTAACCAGGCTCCCTTCCATTTCCCAATACTCCATTCCATTATGAAACCATCAAAGGCTTTGTCCATGGATGAGATCGGAACCCTTGTGATCCGATCATTTCCAAGAGACCCCACTACTGGGCATTGCCGCATTGAAGACCAAGCCTTCAATACAAGACTCTTTGAGGAACACTCCAGATCCAAACCAACCAGAGATGAAACAAGGAAACTTGTTCATGAAAACAAAGAGAAAATTTATAACTGAGAACAGGTGTCATAAAAGCTCTAGGTCAACAGAATAAACCCAAGAGCATTTCCTACCCGAGACTATCAATCCCTCTCCCTAGTCTTCCTGGCCCTTGCTCTGTGCACACCATGCGAGCCTCATCTTGCCATTTCAAGGAGTCCTTTTGTTCCTATGAAGATGATAAGCATTCAGAGTGTGTGTCTGTGTGTGCATATGTATGTGTGCAAGTGCTCAGCCCAGCTACATCCTGGTAAGGAAGTGATCCTACCAGTTTATGGAATAGAATGTTAAGTGAGTGAGGAGTCAGAGGTGGGAGAGAAGGGCACTGGAGGCAAGAGAATAGACAGTACCTCTCCAGGTCACAAGGATCTGTGCTCCTGGTATCACATGCCACAGTGTTGGGCATGGCAATTCCTGAAGCATAAGTTACAAAAGAGCTGGCCAAGGTTATTCTGGTGCCATGGTGGTCTCCATCTCCCAGCCCAGATGGCCAGGAATGCTACAAGGCAGAGAACTCTGCTCCCAGTGGAGAGCTGAGCACTTGGCTCTGCTTAAATCATGACCACTCACGCCCACTGGACAGGTTGACGTTCCCTTTTGAAGGGCAGGGGGTAGGCAAGGGCTCTGGAGAGGGAGCTCTCATTGAGAGACATGGAATGGCTGTTCTGATTCTCTCAGTCCTGCAAGGAATGCCCACAGCCCAGGAGGGGGCTGGGCAGGCAGGAACGCCCGGCAAAAGCAAAGGGGACAGAGATTTCCAGATCTGCATTGAAAAAGAATAGTGCTGATAGAAATCAGCCACCAAGTGGTCATTCAACCTAAATAATTTTAATAAAGGAAGAAAAAGAAATTCTCAATGATTACATTATATTGTTTACAATAATCCAAAAAAGAGAACTAAACTAATATATAATATTCTGATGTTTCATGAGGTAGGCAGCACTTTGTGTTTGCTCCTTTTCAAGGCTTTTGATAAAAATTAATTGCTTTAGCTGACATACCCACTCTAAGCTCATTCACACTGAGTGGAGACTAGAGTTGTGTGCCCTTAAGTTTGCCTTTGAGTGAAAACCGTTTCCACCATTTTAAAAATGGCAGAACAATATTCTGATTGTGGTTCTTGGCTGGTTTTTATGGACCAGCTGTTCAGCTTTGTTCTTTCTCATCCCCAAATACCCTCAACACCTAAGAAGCTTTAGCCAGTGTGGATCATGACGTGTCACAAGGGTCAGCCCCTCTCTTTTGCTAGGATCTCCATGGAAAGTTTCTGCATGGTGCTACCTCTGAGTTCAGTCCCTAGATTCTGGGCAGGGCTCTCATGCCCAGTTAATTAATTATCCAGAATTCCAGTCAGAAGAGTATAACATAGCTCAGCAGTTACCATCTTCTCCATGTGACATCCTAATTTCACTGGTAAATGTAAACTCTCAGAACTATTTAGTAGCTCTTTATGACTTCAAAAGTGAAGGTACACAGAAAACTTTGAGAAAGAAATTAATAGTTGTCTTCTCTTTCTGGGACATTTCCTGTTGTTCAAAACTTTTTTTCCAGTCCTATTCCAAACCTAGGAGTCTTACAGGATTTTATATAAATGCCACATAGGAAATCTCCCCTACTTAGCCAAGCTAAAAAGTTATTAGGTATATATGATGTTTCATGTTATGTGTTGACTTGATTGGGCCACAGAGTGCCCAGATATTTGGCTAAATCTGATTCTGAACATTTCTGTTAGGGTGCTCCTGGTTGAAATTCCTATTTAAATTGGTAGACTGAATAAAGAAGATTGCCCTCTTCATTGTGGGCAGGCCTCATCCAACCCATTAAAGACTTGAATAAAAGGAAAGGCTGAATAAGAAAAAACTCCATTTTCCTCAGTCAGACTATATTTGAAGTGGGACATTGACCTTAATATATATATATTAATTATATATATTTTCAGACTTGAAAATAACTTATGCCATTAACTGTCCTGAGTCTTAGGCCTTCAGACTTGAATCGGAACTATACCATTGGCTCTCGCTGGTCTGGACTTCTCAGCCTTCATCATCTCCTGAGCCAAATTCATTCATTTATATACACACAACACACACATACTCACACACACGTGCATAATATATATAGCTATAATTTGAATGCGCATCCCCAAAAGTTCATATAGGAAACCTTGGTCCCTGGGGTGCCACTTTAGAGAGCCGATGAAACCTTTGGGAAGCAGGGCCTTGTGGGAGGTCCTCAAGTCATTGTAGGCACATCCTCAGAAGTCTTCTTCATCCTACCCCCCATTCCTGACTCATGATGTGAATACTCACTCTGATATATATACTGGTCTTGGAAAGCAGGATCGGGTCCTCATGCCCAGGGTGTGGAAGATTAAACGCCTGAAACACTGAGGCAAGCATATAAAGCAAGTTTTATTTAAGAAAAAGACAGAACAGAGATAGCAGACCTCTCTGGGGAGAAGTGAGGGCTCAGAGTTGGACACCCGTGGGAGGGGTGTGTCTTGCTTTTTTATAGATTGCAGATTTCCTCTCCCACCCCACCTTCTCTTTTTTCCTGCTAAGTGCCTAAGGGCAGGAATAATCAGCTCAGGGGTTGTGCTGGAAAGTGCCAAAGATGTTAGCAACCTGTTGGGAGGAGAGGAGAGCTCCTGAGGTGTTAGCAACCCATTTCCTTTTCTTTGCTAATCAGCCCTCCTCTTTCCTTTGCCCCTGTCTCCCTCCCTCCTTAAACTACTGCCCTTACCAGACAGAGGCAATGCTCCCACCACCACCCACCAATCATGGACCTGAAACTCCAGAACTATAAGCCAAAATAATCTCTTTACTTCATAAGCAGCCTGTGCCAGGTATTTTTTTCATTACAGTGATGGAAATCTGACCAATAATATATATTATACACACACACACACACATATATTCAATTTCCCCTGGAGAACCCTGACTAATCCAGTATACTACTCAAAGTTTTTGAAAAACACCTTCAGTAGTTTCCCGTAGACAAGCATTGCAAACTCAAATGGCTATAACAAACTTAGAGGAAGGTGGGAGCCAAGTCTTCGAGTTGCAGCAATTTTCTCTCCAACTTTCTGCTGATTTTTCAAGGGCACCATCATTCCAGATTTTTCCATTTTTTAAAGAGAAATAAAAAATCTGGATATTCTTGTTCATGTTGGAAAGTACTTTTAAAAGTTTTTTTAGAAACCTCACGCATGCCAACAAGCCCAGTCTGTTTGCCAGATCTGGCCCCTGGCTGCCAGTGTGTGATCTCTGCTTTAGGGAGGTATGGGGAACTCTCTTCTGAATCCAAGGAAAGGGCACACTTAGAATATTTCCCTACTTCCAAACTTGGAGCTGCTGCTACAACTGCTGCATGACAGCATTAATTCTTACATGTATGGCTTGTCCTAGGTTTCTCTACAAAGCTATGCCCTGGCATGTTTACATTATTCCCTGGGACCACTGAGAGGAGGAAAAGAGAACAAGTATTATAATCTCTGTTTCTGTATTTTAAAAATCTAGTTACAGAGTCTTCCAATGATGTGCCCCATCAAAAGGCGATAGAAAAATTTCAGTCAATGTCAACTCGATGCAAAGCCTATCCTCTCCACCCAAATGTGAACCACACATTAATCATTCCTGATATGGTTTCTTCTATTTTTTCACAAACACATGGACATTTGGTTTAAAGTGTTATTGATGCTAACTGAGATACAGACATAAATTTCAGTCAACAGCCTATGAATAGTTCAAAAGAAATTTTCCTATGAATTGCTTGATTTGTTTTCCGTTTTGATTATTATACATTCTTTTTAAACTTGGTGTTGCTTTTTAAAGATAGCTTCATTGTTACTCCATCTCCAAAGAGCTGCTCTTTCCATCAAGCTGTGCCTCTAGTGCCCCAGCGCAAGTATAGGAACACCCAGAGGGCTCTGAAGGTGTTTCTTATGGGCTCTCTATTGTATTCAAATTAATGGCACCACATTAGTTTGGGCTGCCCTTTGGTACTCGTTTGTTCCTGCACTCCGGGGGTTAAAGGAGCTTCGTGCTCTCCAGATGTTCAGTAGCTCTTATAAATGAAAGATTAGCAATTTTTTGCTACTGCTGCTATTTCCTCTATTCCTTTTTAAAGCTGATATTTTCTTTAGGAACTTGCTTAGTGTCTGAGTCAGAAGAATCTCCTCCCCGAGGTATATCAATCAATAGCATGCACAAGAAGAAGAACAAAATGGAGAGGAGGGAGACACGGGCTGTATTAATTTGTTGACTGCAACAGTCTCCCAATGACTGCTGTATACATCCAGTGGTTTCACTCAGTCTTTGAAATGCGGATCAAATACACATGACATGTTTTCCTTCGTCTGAAAACGAAAACCAAGAATTTTTTTTGGCAAGAATATCTTTTGTTAGTGCTATGACAGGAATATCAAGTCTATTTCCAAGTCTGGCTTATCTTTTCCACTAAACAAGAGATGTAAGTATCTGAAATATGACTACATCTAACTCAAAGATGCCCCCCACAATGCCTCCCTAGGAGAGAAATAAGGAAAGTATCCAAAATGGATTCCAATAAATGAATGCCAGTTTAGCATCTACCACGCCTGCATTTCCTACACAGAGACACTCCCTCGGCCCTGCTGTTTCAAGAGCTGTTCAAGCATCGAATAAGTAGAGTTCCAATGAGACGAAACCTTCTGCCTCGGCTGGTGTTTAACAAGCTGTTTTCTTGCTACAACTCAGTCAGGATTTTTCCAGCCTTAACAGAATTATGTCTCCTTTCTTTTAATACAGATGCTCCTCCACTTGTGATGGGGCTATCTTCCCAAAACCTCACTGGAAGCAGAAAATACCATAAGTGGAAAATGTATGGGCAGTACCTCCAAGCTATTGAGCTTCCTGCTGAGCATCCTAGCTGAGCCCCGCAGCGCACTGAAGCACCAGTTGCTTCTCCTCATGATGGTGAGGCTGACTGTAACCTGAGAGAATACCAGACTGCGTTTTGCTAGTCTAAGAAAAGATCTAAATTCAAAATTCAAAGTACAATTTCTACCGAAATCTTGGTCCCCCTTTGTACCAACATAAATCATAAATTCAACCAGTGTTAAGTTGGAGAACTTCTGTACATTTCCAATTTTACTTTTCCCAAGCAGGAATAAAGAGATGACTTAAGTTGGAAAGGAAAGGAGGAACGGTTAATGAATACATTTAGTCTTCTTACTTACCTCCCTTTTGACAATGGAGAAGAAAGTGGCTGCTAGGCTGACAGGTAGATACCAACCCCCGAGGCAGTAGGATCTGTCATGCTTTGGAGCTTGAGCCTTTGCAAAGTCACATGCCAGGTGACTCCCATCTAAGGTAGAGATACTATGGAAAAAGGCTGGAGATGGCAGGAACATGGTCCTAATGGAAAACTGGACCAATCTCAAGGATGGGTGTCTTGGTCCATACATATGAAATAAAGGTTGTGAAAGAAGACTAGAGATAAAAAAAACTTTACAATAGATATCTAAGTTTGATATCTTCAGGGTGCCAATTCAGAAAGAATTGACAGTCACTGCAGAAGAGAAAAAACCTTTTTCCTTTTACCCTCCAAGTGTCAGTGAGGACCAAGAATCAAACTAATAAAAACTGGATTAACAAGGGGAAAAACAGAAAAAGAAAAAGCTGGGCATGGTGGCACACACCTGTAATCCTAGCCATTTAGGAGGCTGAGGCAGGAGAATCGCAAGTTCAAAGCCAGCCTCAGCAACAGTGAGGCACTAAGCAACTCAGTTAGACCCTGTCTCTGAATTTTAAAAAGTACAAAATAGGGCTGGGGATGTGGCTCAGTGGTTAAGTGCTCTCCTGAGTTAAATCTCCAGTACCCAAAAAACAAACAAAAAAACAGCTTAATCAAGTACATAAGCAAGCAAGCACAGGAATTGTGTTAAAGAGAGAGAGACTGAAGGAGGCAGCAGAGGATTGAGGTCTGCATACCAGCTTAGGTTAAACAAAGAAAAAGGATTAGAGCTTCCCGGCAGGGAGGCAACTTATAGGAAGGAGAGAGGAGGAAATGAGAAGTAAATAAGGGTCAAATAAGGGTCATCATGTTGGGCCAATAAAGACTCTTTCTGGTGATAAGAGTGGTTTTGGGAATAACTCTCTTCCTCCTCTGGAGAGATCTTTATGAGTGGAATTTCCTTTACAAATGTACATTTCCTCTAAAAGGGGGGAGATGATTTATACCTTATTTGTAAACAGTTTGGGAGAAGTAAAGAGCTTTTCCTGGGTCTGTGTGTTCTCAACTGTGTTTAGATCCAAATAATCCTTAAGCCAAAGTGGCATGTTCTTTAGGTGTCATGTTCTGGAACCCTCCACCACCCAAACCACAGCAGTCAAATTGTTGCTTGGGGAGAGCTTTGTGGGCCACACAGTGGTGTCCACAGAGGCACACGCACTGCCAGGCAAAGGGAGGCACAGCGCTGGGCAGAAGTAGATGCCAGGGATGATGAGAGTGGGGGAGGCCCTGCTGAAGGACTGGAGTGCACGGGAAAGGTGAGGAACCACCTGGGGGAGATGCTAGGGCCCAATTTCTCTTTCACCTGTAAGAGTGCGCTAGAGAAGCTTTGTATTTTATTTTTTATTGGTGCATTAGAACTATACATAATAGTGGGATTCATTGGGCCATATTCATACATGCATGTAACATAATTTGATCAGTCTAATTTCCCAGCACCTTTCTTTTTCCCCTTCTCTCATCCCTCCCCTGATTGGCTTGATCTACTCTACTGATCTTAGGGATCAGGAGAATTAAAAGGGGAATTTTCCAAATGACACCAGCCCCATCTGATACAGCAAGGGTTTGGAGCACGCATCAGATGGGTAGTGGGGGACATTGTCGCATGACTCAAAACACGTGGGTCACAGAGATTAAGCCGATAGAGAAGATTTTAAGGGGACCAAGAGGAAGTGATGCAATGGAAACCAGAGAGGAAAACAGCAGTGTGTTCAAGAGAAGATAGGAAGGTCAAAAATCACATGTCCTCTACAGAGAGCTTAGAGAGAAGATTGACTTCTGATAGCTCAACTGTAAATGCAATCTGTCATCGATGAGAACAGAGACAGGCAAACTCATCTCAAAGAAGCAGACTTGTATCAAGCCAGTGCAGGTGACTAAATACATTAATATACTACAGAAAGAATGCTAAAGCAAAAGAGGAGGTTTGGCAGAAGAATCTCAAAGAATCAATTTAACTGAGAAAGGAAATCAAGTATTCATACGTGAACAAGTCAGTACACCAAGAACTAAGAGACCCAAACCCAACTTTGCCTGTTACTTTAAGGCAAAGTAAAAGAGAATGAGCAAATTACTCACTTGCAAAATACGAGGATATCTGACACCTGTTCAGCCATCCAGCAACCTGTGCCCAAGCCCAACCTGCACAAAGTCATGAACTCTGGGGTTTCCAGAAGTTGCCACGATGATGACTCAGACTTGGAATTGGACTTCCATCCTGGTGGCTGCTGCTCTCCCTATGGGTTCTCCTTGCCCTCCCAGGAGGAAAAAGTATGGCTTCTCTTCTCAATTTTCACTAGTGGAAAAAATAGAAAACAATGGTCAGAATTCAATGGTAGTCATTTCAAACACTTCCTCTACTAGCAAATGTGAGCATCTTAAAGCAGTAGGTAAACTTTGTGTTCATCTTTCCACTTAAGACCAAGGAATTAGCATCATTAGCTGCAGACAGGCACATGTCTCTTCCAGTCTACAGAAACATCACCAGCAGCCCCAAAGATGATGCAGATGAAGCTCCTCACTTGCTTCATTAGAACACTGGTATAAGTAATCTGATGATAAGAATTTTTATCCTGTTTTTGCTTTGGTCTTAGAGTTCCCATTCTTCCTAACAGGAAGCAGACACAGTCCTCAGTTAGTTGGCAAGTTTCATAGCTAAACCTGTTTGAACACAGATATTGTAGTGGATTGATTTCCTTCTACTTTCTGGTAGGGAGCAAAGCAATGGAGGGGGAAGGAGAGAGAGATGGTGTTGAATTATCCATTTCAACCTGAGAAACACACTGTCTAGAAGCGCCCTGCTCTGCCAGTGATTCAGATTGTAAGAGATAATTCCAGAAGGGAATGAGTTCATTTAGTGCAATCTCCCAACACCTGGCATGTGTGACTCTATTCACCTACCATATCCAATGAGTTTCACTCTCAGGTAACAAATCTGTTCCAGTAAGAAGCTGCCCCAGCTAGGTGGCCAACCAAAGTACTATCTTTGATTCTCCACTAAGTTACTAAGGCTTTACCTCAGATAGCACCAGAAGTGCCAGGCACAAACCTGCCCTGAATGTGTTGTGGAGACTCTGTGGGCACAATTCAAATAGCCCCCAATACAGGTTGATGACTGCATAGACCACACATGCCAATCCTAATACTATGCACTTTACAGACAAATGGGTTCTCACATATGGTGATGCAGATTAAATAATTTCTTAAAAAAGGAATAATAAGGGGTAGAAATGTCCCTTCCCTATTGAGTAGCAGCATGTTAAGAGAGTCACCTCACATTCTCTCTTCACCTTCATACTCCCCTGGCTCTACAGATGGATCTTGTTGGCATAAACCATCTGGAGCCTGGCATCCCTTTGATATAGCATTCAGCAATTAGTTCAGGCACAGAATATAAACTTATATCATCAGAAAGATGCCTGGGTTCTTGACACCAATGCCATCCAAAGGAAGAAGAGTTTTCCCTTTTTTTCCTGGGGAAAAAGAGAAGTTTTCCTCTTTCTCTCCATGGATAAGGAGCAATATAAACACTTTAAAGGCATTGGCAGCCATTTTGTGACCATGAGGAAAGCCAGTTTTAAGATGAAGCTGATAATGTAGAAGGTAAAACAGAGAAAAGGAAAGAGACGAGTTCTGTTTTACACCACTGGGCCACTGGAGACACCCTGAAGACTCCCTACTTATGGACTGTGCAATCATGGAATTAAAAGAATAATCCTTTATTATTTAACCCAGTGAAAGTGGAGTTACTGCCCCTTGGAAGTAAAAATATCCCTACTGACTCAGGAGACAAGTTCAAACCCTACCTATTTGAGCCTAATAGTAGAGGGAAATACATTCATCCCCTTTAACAGCAGCTGTCTTGGAAGACATGGAAAGGCAAGGAAGAAGAAATGGAAAGTCATGGGCCACCCACACTAGAGTGTCACTTTAGCCTCTCTTCATTAAACTGAGAAGCAGTAGAGCAGGAATGAGGAGAGAAAGAAGGCCGGAGGCAGGATATGGAGGAAAGATGCCAACAGGAACACGCTAGCATCATCCGGGGCTGCCCTGGAGCTTTCCATGTGGGCTCTGGCTGGTAGCGTGGAGTGCCCCCTGGAGCAGCCTTCCCTCTGCTGGACCACATGCTTACACAATTTGAAGCCGGATCAGTTTTGTTAGTCCTATAATCAGAAACATCAGGCATTTGTTTCCCAAAAGAAATCTCTGTCCCGCACGTGTCATATGAACAAATCAGCCCATTTTAATAGCTTCCCCACCCAAATGCAGAGGAGGCATTAAAACCGTTAGAACTACTGGCTCAGACCTCACAGGATCAGTATAAGCAAACCTCCATCCAACCAAGTAAAACACTTGGTTTTCTTTATTCCTCTGGTCCCCTGCCCCCCCGCCCCATCACTGTCAAGTCACCAAGGCAAGATGTCTCTCAAACACCTTAACTCCAGAGTTTTTTCCTAGTGACTGCAAATGTCATAATTTCATACTCTGTGTCTCCAATAGATACTATACTATGACATTATTTTCCTTTGTTATTATCAATACCCCAGTGAACTTCTCTTCAAATAAATTCGTTTCCTTTTACAGCCAGAACGTGGGAAATCCATCTGCCACTTAGCACAAGTAGAAACTGGAGTGGAACTTAGAAAACAGGGTGGATGCCGTGAGGCGTAAAGAAACTTGTGAGAAAATTGAAAGGCAAGAGGGTTTTGAGACAAAGTCAGTAAACGCCATCTGTGTGGGCCAAGAGTCATTCCAAAACCTGGGAGACACTGAAAAAGAGAGGAAGAGGGAGGGTCAGAGGAAGAGGAGAAGGGAGAAGCTTGGGAAATTGGCTATGAGGTCTTAAGGGAGTACCCAGAAATCAGCACAATTATTATTATTATAATTTTTCTTTTTTGGCTGATCATCTAGAAAGAGATTGGGACATATCCAAACTGTCCCTTTAATCCTCACTCTTCAGTCACCTGAGGACTAAAAATGCAATCATTTCCCCCCATGGAAGGAATCTTTGCGTAGTTCTTTTTCTTTTTGCTTTTCTTTTCTTTTCTTTCTTTTTCTTTTTTTGGGAAGGGGGGTACCAGGATTGAATTCAGGGATACTCAACCACTGAGCCACATCCCCAGCCCTATTTTGTATTTTTTATTTAGACACAGGGTCTCATTGAGTTGCTGAGCACCTCCTTATTGCTGAGGCTGGCTTTGAACTCACAATCTCCTGCCTCAGCCTCCCAAGCCACTGAGATTACAGGCGTGCACCACCACACCCAGCTTCCCCCCACACCCCCAGCCCTTTTCCTGCCACTAGACAGAAACCACTAGTTCGTGAAACCTTTATTGACACAGGAATTAAGTTATCATGATTTTGGAGAATTTTAAAATGGCCTAAGAGAATACTCAATGTTGAAAGTCTTACTTTCCACTAATCCCCTACATTTTCTTCCTTTATTGGCACTTTCTTGGCTATCTCCCTCCCGTTCCTTCTCTCTTCTATTTCTTCTTTTCCAGATCACCTCTGGGCAGCCCGTACATCTGACCCTGCTGTGGCAAACTGCTTATACTGCGCTTCAGCAAGAATGGGTCAATGAAGATACACACACACACACACGCGCGCACACACACACACACTCCTCTGACTTCTCTTTTGCCCTCAACCCAAACCAGCTTCAGTTTGCCACAAAGATCTTATTGTTGATTCGCAATGAAATGGGGACAAAAAACTTCAACCCTGGGCACAAGCCTGTCACCGAGAGTTACAATAGCAGTGGCTCACCTGTGTGAGTTCTAGTTGGGTCCCTGGGCCACATGCACAGGGGATTCCCTGACCCTGTTGTGTGTATTCAGAATTCATTCCAGTTCCCCGAGAAGCAAATTCTTAGGATAAACCCCTTCCTGCAACTGAGAAATGTGAAACTCCAAGCAGTTAAGGAATTTTCCTGAGATCACTAGGCTAGTCCATGATAAGCTGGAATTAGAACTCAGTTCTGTGGAACATCTGAGCACTAATTCAGCTTCCAAGCTGTTTTTGCCTCTCTGTACTCTTGGAGCAGTGGACCTGGGGATACATAGGAAAGAACTCAGACTGGAGAGTGTCTCAAGACAATAGCACCTTTTTGACAAAAACATCATGGATCTCCATGGAACACAGGCCAGAGTTCATTCATCACGCCCAAACCAGGGGCCAGCGGGTCCCACCTGCATTGTACACTACAGTACATGAATGATTGGGAATCTCAAAATTCCCAGGCTCTAGATGAACACAGACAAACCCTTGGCTTGCAAAATCAAACCAGATTATGTGAGAACGTTAGAATAACTTGAGATCAGAGCTGTTTTCTTCCCCAGTCCCTCTCTCCTCTGTTTTAAGTCAAAATGTGTTTTAAGGTCAAAATGAAGTTATTCCATCCAAAACTGTCAAAAAAAAAAAAAAAAAAAAGCGCTAAATGTCAATGTCAAACAGTTTAGGCATTTTTTCACTAAGGATTATACTCTGCATTAATCCACAGGGAAGTCCTAAAAGCAGGTGAAATGCTTCTCTTTGCTGTGGCTGTTTTCCCACACTGTCCTCATGGTTATCATTAGGGTTCACTCAACACTCAAATGGCAGCATTTAAATTGATCGAGCATAAAAACAGATGTAGTCTCTGTCCCAAGAATCTCCCCCACCCAAGTCAAAGACGGGGGCGGAAACAGAGCTGCGGAAAGCCGGCGGGGGCGTCCTGCACCCCTTTCCTTTGTGAATTGTCTAAAGGAGAAGTCAATGCCGGCTCACCTTGCGGTGCAGACAAAACGGTCCTCTTTATCTATAAAGGAGCCACTTAGATCAACCGGAGTGGCCACAGGATGTCACTGTTACTCCACACACACAATAGCGAGGGAGCGTTTCTGGCCGCGGTCGGTTCTGGCAGGGACCTGGGCTCCCCTCTGCTCGCCTCTCACAGAACTGACATCCCTTCGGTGGCAGGCCACAAGCCAGCAGCGTGTGCCCTATAAAAGCCATCTAGCCTGACCGATTGTCTCAATATTCGTATTGTTCTGTATCAAAGAGGAACAGGAAGAGAAAGAGAAGTGAAAGGAAGAAAAGGATCAGCGTGGTCTCTCACATCTCAGGTTCTCCATGAGTTGGACTTTGAACATTTTATGACCTTGGATAAAACCAATGTCCTTTTCATATATTTTATAGTGTTACATAAGGATAAGAACATCTTTTGCTTATCTTTATTTTCTACAATGTCTGAAAAGGATAGGGACTATTTAAGCAATCCTTAACCTTACTTCTTTGGAGGGACGCTGCTTTGTATGCCAGCTGGAGATGAAGCCAACTCTGGTTAAATGCGTTCCCTTTAGCCCAACAAAGCATCTGCCTCTGCCCACCTCCACTCCTCAGGTGCCTCTTAGACTCACCGGCACGCCCAAGTCCCGCAGGAATGCGTGTTCTGCAGCTGGCATATCGGAGCTGTCATCAGGGAGCATGCCAGTAGCCACCACTGGAGCAGGAGAATCACCTCCTGTTCTCCAGGATGCCAAGCCTGTCTACATCCCAGTCTCAGTAGGATAGAGCAGTTCCCCTGACCTGGACTGGCTTGGATCAGTGTGAAGAGTGGACCTGGGTAAGACATAAGAGAAAATCAACAGGCTACAAGAAACTAAGAAATGCACAAAGAGAATCCAGAAGGGGACAATTGCCTTAACTTCACTTGCCTCTAGATTTGAGCAATTACCCAATAGCCATGCTTTAGAATTAATGTCAAAATAGAATCTGTCTAATTCTGCCAGTTTGTTTTTTATACACATGGCAAATATTTTTGGAGCACCTACTTTATATTAAATGCAAAGACAATGATGAACAAGGTAGCATATTCCTTGCCCTTGAGAAGTTAATTAGGGAGGCAGATAAATATGTAACTATAATAGTGTCATGGGGCTGGTGTGTAATAGAGAATCTTGCTGGCCTCTGCCCTGGGTTTCTGGGAGCTGATTTCTAAACCTCAGGAGTTTCCAAGTGATTGGAATGTTTCTTGTTCATGGTGGGCTCCTCAGACCACGTGATAGTATTTATAAATAAGATGAATCAGAATGAGAGCAAGCCACACCAGAAAGACCACTGTATTATTAGAAGGTTGGTGCTTGAACCTTGAGCTATCAATCTGACCTGCAGAGAGAGGAAGGGCCCTGGGACCAAGTTCAACCACATGCAAATAATTCAATCACTAATGCCTATGTAATGAAGCTTCCTTTAAGATTACGGACATTGAGCTGAGGTGATTTTCCCTGTTTGGCCATACCTGACAATTGTCACACGTTGATGTGCTAGAGGATAACATATCCCTGAGCCTGTTCAGTGCTCAGGACTTGAAAATCTACCAGACTTCTCCCTCTGCATCTCTTCCTCTAACTGGTTAAGTGTAGTGCTTTCAGTGAGGTCTGTGAATCTTTCTAGTGGGTGATTAAACCTGAGGGACTCTATGGGGACCCATAAATTCATACCCAGCTGGTCTGAAATGAGGGCATCACTGGGGTCCCCCAAACATATGGCTAGTATCAGAGCCTTGGACAGACTTGGCATCCTGGAGAACTGTGCTCAGACTATGAAGTTTGGCTTGTGAACAGGACGTAATAAAGGCAATTTGGGATGCTATAGGCACACAGAAGAGGAGCCCTCAATCTAGACTGTGTGAGGGGAAAATTGCTGGGAATACTTATGGCGTGTGAAGCCCAGACTGGACACACGTCTAGTCACACCTTAAGATGGCACTAAAGCAGACAAAGACTTTGTCAGGATCAGCTGCTGGACCAAGGACTTGTCCTATCGACCTCTGCACTAGTCCTCTCAGAGATGGAAGATTTTTATCAACCTCCCTTTGCAGAGAGAAATTACAAGGCACCAAAAGTTCATAAGATTTATTTAAAGTACACAGCAAGTTTTTAAAGGGGCAGGCAGGCCATCAAAATATGTTTGGCATATTTTCTGAAGGCTCTTATTCATGATGTGCTTCTTGAGCCCTGTCAATCAAAATACACACTCAAGCCGGGCGTGGTGGTGCTGTAATCCTAGCACTTTGAGAGGCTGAGACAGGAGAATCGCGAGTTCAAAGCCAGCCTCAGCAACTACAAGGCAGAAAGCAACTCGCTGAGACCCTGTCTCTACATAAAACACAAAAAATAGGGCTGGGATGTGGCTCAGTGGTTGAGTACCCCTGAGTTCAATCCCGGGTACCCCCCCCCAAAAAAAAATACACACTCAAACAGAATCTAGTAAAAAAAAATTCTAAGGTAGAAATGACTGAAGAGATCTAAAGTATTTATCCTGGATGGCAGGCTTGAGCATTTTCTTATGCCTCTATATAGAAACAATCCATTTATAGGTACATTTGTCTCCTAAGTCTTACTCTATACAAGAACATAGACCATATCTTCAGTCCCCAGCACAGTGGCAAGGCAGCTACTCAATAAACGTTCAATCAAACAAGGTTAAATAATAACTCTAGGCAAAATAAACCTTTAATAATATGATCTCTGGCATCATAACAGAGCCCTCCTTGCTTGAGATAATTCCTGTTGGAGCAGGATGTCCCAGCAAGCATCTGACTGACCTCATCAGGCACTGCTACATGTCCCCCATGTTGTTGTATTTGTTTGATTCATTTGGAGGTGTGAGGGATTGAACTCAGGGCTTCTGATTTGTCAGGCCATCACTCTACCACTGAGCTACACCCTCAGTGCCTTTTGAATCTTATTTTGAGATAGTTGACTTCGAACTTGCAATTCTCCTGCTTCAGCCTCCCAAGGAGCTGGGATTACAGGGTTTGGGGGTTTTGATATTATTTGGTTTGGTTTGGTTTGGTTTGATTTGGTTTGGTACTGGGATTGAACCCAGGGGTGCTTCACCACTGAGCTACATTCCCAGTCATTTTTAATTTTTATTTTGAGACAGGGCCTTGCTAAATTGCTTAGGCCCTCATTAAGTTGCTGAGGCTAGCCTCAAATTTGCAATCCTTCTGCCTCAGCCTCCTAAGCTGCTGGGATTATAGGCATGCACCACCTGGCTCCATGTTGTTTTTTAAATAGTTGATTGCCTGCTCAATGTCCTTGATGCCCACATGAGAGGAAGCACTCCCATCATCCATTTCCTCCTCATCATTTTCATTTGTTCATTTAGTGAATATTTATTGGGCATCTGGCTCTGATTACTGGGGAAGAGAGCTGGGGACAAAATAGATAGAAGTTCCTGTCCTAATAGAGCTTCTGTTCTCATGGAGGAGGCAGTATAGATAAGCAGCACAGAAAGCATTAATAGCATTAAATGCTAAGGGACATAAAGCAGAGGCAGTAACCAGGATGCACTGGTGGAGAGAGATGCAATGTTAGGAAAGTAACTGGAGGGATCTCACATTTGAACAAATACCAACAGCAGGTGAACTTCTTTCATGGGGAAGTGGGGGGAAAGCATCCATGCAGAGGATGCAGAAAATATATAGACTGAGGGGTGAGAGCATGCCTTAAATGTCAAGAGAAGGCAGGGACCCATGTGGCAAGAACAGAATGAGAAGGAGCTGAGAGCAGGAGGAAGCCAAGCAGCAAGGAGTAGCCGGGTTGGATCTCATTCTGAATCATATCACTGGAAGGTAAGGAGCAGAGTGCCACAAACGGGCACATTTTAACAAGATCACGTGGACTGCTGGGCTGAGAATAGACTGGAGAGAGAAGGAGAGTGGCAGAGAGATCAACTGGGGGCTATTGCAGAGGCCCAAGCAAGAGGTGAGGACAGCTGGATCCAGGATAGCAGCAGTGAACATGGGGAAAATGGACACAATTTGAAGAGATGATGGATTTGCAGACAGACCAGACAAGGAATGGGAGCAAAGGAATTAGAGTCAAAGATGACTCCAAGGTTTGACCTAAGCTTCTGGGAAGATGCCACTTACTAGATGTAGAAGAATGGAAAAGAGCAAGCCTAGCAAAAAAAGATCTGGAGCTCAGTTCAGGACATACTATCTATGAGAAGTTGCGGGGCTACAAGTGCTTCCTCCTCCTGAATATGAGGCAATGTTGGATACGTAGATAGACAGACAGACATGAGTCTGCAACTTCAGGAAGAGGTCCAAGCTGGAGATACCAGTTTGGGAATTCAGATCATAGATGACATCTAAAGTTATAGGTGGGATGAACTAACCAAGAAAATGAGAAACAAACAAAAGAGATTTTATTTATCAAGCTTCTAGAATTGACTCAATACCCACATACATCCCATTAATTCTATTCCATCCCAACTCTTCTCTTTGCTTGAAATCCAAGAAAAAGCCCATCTGACTCTCTTTCACAGCAGAGAAAGGTGAACTTGAACTTGGGATGAAGGTATGATGGTGGCCATTCAGAATGTAGATTCAGTCCCGATGGGTGGGATTCAGTGTATCAAAACCTGAAGGAGCAAGCAGCTATTTCAAGGGAAATGACAAAGTAAAATGGCACTGAAATGTCCTAAACCTAAGGTGAGGGTCTGGTGCGGGGCAAGCCTGCAGAGGGAGAAGGCCAAATTGTGTCTCTCTTCCCATCTCCTAGTCTTGTCTTTCAGAGTGCAAGGCACGTACCTGCTGCCCCCTGTAAAGTCACCTGGAGGTGACTGGAAGCTCCACAATCCACATGATGTCATTCTTCTGCATAAAGCCAAATTAATAAATGTATGCCTAAATGTGATTCAAAGTAAGTCACATTGGAACAAATTCACAAATCAAGAAGAAAAAAATAACATCAATTCATGAGTACCAACTTCTGGCTCAAAATTTTTAAAAAGTCTGATTCATTGGCTGCCTGGTGTGCGGTGTGAATAACAATAAATAAAACAGATTCCAGGCTTGCTGCTAGCTGTAGTGGAGGCAAAGGAATATGTGCACAGGGACCCCAGAAATAGGCTTCGTGAATTTGCTGCCTCTGAAAAAAAAAAAAACAAAAAAAAAAACATGGGTTTTTCCAAGAAGGAAGAGTTAAGTGGTAGCTCATTTCAGATAGATGAAAGACTGCTTCCTTCCAAAAGGTAAGTATTGCCCTTCCCAGTGTCTCCAGATCATGGTCCCTTGATCTTAGGATCACAGAAGCCAAGATGGGAAAATGAAAGCCAACAGCTGCTTCTTACTCAATGTTGCAAAACTGGAAGATTCCAAGCCTGGGATAGAGATACTTTCTGATCAACAACCCAGAACATTCTGCACACCACAGCAAGTTGGTTCTGAACTTAAAAGAAAAGCATCAACTTATTTTTTTTTAAATCAACTGAAGTTGGAGATCAAATAACACCAATCTTCTGCTCTGTATTTAGCAATGCAATGCTCTCCAAAGTTGCCTGATGGCGCAGTATAACAAAGTTCTGAGCCAGGAGAGGTGGGAGATGAAAACATCACTTTCATTGCTGACAGAGCAGATCGTGGAAGTTGTG
The DNA here is from genome assembly GCA_004024805.1 of Geosciurus inauris. Classification (NCBI taxonomy): domain Eukaryota; kingdom Metazoa; phylum Chordata; class Mammalia; order Rodentia; family Sciuridae; genus Geosciurus; species Geosciurus inauris. The sequence continues at coordinate 50,156 of PVHX01004187.1, forward strand.
GTTTCCATATGTGGGTCAGTGGGCTGTCCTACCCCTCAGCCTCCAGATTGAACTTGCCTTCCCTGCTATGGACAGCACTGGGGCAAAGCTGACCCAGGGAAATATGCAGAATGGAGGCAGACCAGAATGCATGCTCCCTGCAGGCAGACAGATGAGGGGAGGGAGAGTAGGACTTGATTTACACAAATGCAAATCTCTCTGTAACTCACCAATGGATTAAATTACTCTTCTGGTCTTCCGGGAGGAGCTAGAGGGAGAGAGGACAGACAGTGTCCAGTGAAGCTTTCTCCAAGTCATAGCAACATCTGAAGACTAAGAGAGCAGGGGAGAGAGGGGCACTGCACTCCCCTGATTGTGCTCCACGTGGAGCCACTGTCTCCTAACCCACAGACACACAGAGAACCATCTCAAATGGCAAATTATGTGCAAAGCATCTGGCACAGTGCCTGGAACGTGGTAGGTGCTCCAAAATGATAGTTATTATGATGGAGTAGAACAAAAGGGAGGGAAAGGAGGAGGAAGTAGAAGAGGGGATGGGAGTATGAACCAGGTGGGAGGGTGCAGAGATGGGGAACACCTGGCCAGGGAGCCTGCAAGCTTGGGAACTGCGCTTGCGTGCAAGAGCAGGCAGTGTGGTTGGGGCTCACTCGGGACAGTGAGGACGTGATGCTGTAGGAAGCAATGTATATCTGCAATGTGCTGAAGCCAGAGTCACTGTAACTTAGTGCTGTGCTGAATGAAGTGGAAGAAATACTATTAAATCCATGACTCCATGAGGTAATAATATTCCCAGCGAGCCCATGCCTACAGAAATACACCCAGCAAGCAGGCTTTCCAGGAGCCCCCTCTAAGTTATAACAAGCTGCCTATCTCCTGCTGCCAGGATGCAGAGAAAAAATGAAAACCAGTTACCAACTACATTATAAACTTAGTGACCTGCTTCACCTCCCTCGGTCTAGTGACGAGCTCGGCTGCCTTTTGGGCACGGAGTAAGAAACATAAGGCAAGGATTAAGTTTCCTGGCTTTTGAAGGCACCAAGAGTCAAAAATGCTTTCAGCTGGCACTTCTCTCTGTTATTCAGTCAGCTTTGATGGATTTATTTTCTTTGCCCTATTTCATACAAGTTACGGAGGCCAATTACCACAAAGATGATTGCCGGGGAATTTTTATGTGGACGCTAGGTGGCGCTGTCTCCAAGGCTGTTTTAGTTTGCCTTTAGAATCGCCAAGACTGGTTCTGTTAAAATCCTCCTTAGAGCATTTTAACTTACAGTAAGAGTGAGGAATTCGATGGTCAGAAAGGCACTCACTTACTTTCTCCGATCTGTGGGTCTCAGAGCCCCAGGAGAGCAGTAGAATCCTTTATACATTTCACACTCTCACAATTTTATTTCTCTCTGTAGCAAGTAGAGCAATTAGAAAGTAGCACTCTGTTCAGATATTCATAGTCAGCAATAGGTATTCTTGTTCAATTTGTACTGGTGTACTTTTATTCATTTTACAGGCTTTTTTCTTACTACAAATTACCAATGACTTTCCAATTTCATTGTAAAAATTCTAGAACAGCATACCCCAGTTGAGGACATTTCTATTTCTGCTCCAAACCAGAATCTCTTCTATGGATTGGAGCCTACAATCCCAGCCAGGAGACTGAGTCTTGCAGCTCTGAAATAGGCTGGGTATCTCATTCTCTTCTGGGATTCGCTGAGCTAGCAGCAATGGTGGGGGTGGCCTGCCATGAAGAGAAAGTCGTGTCTCTACACAGATCAGTCCTTTACTCCAGTCACACAGAGGCAGAGAGACAGCTAGCCCCTGGGCTTCCTGATTCCTGATGCAATGGTTTTTCTCATGATACGCCACTGTATTCTTAATTCCAAATACCTGTGCGTGCCTAGATAGATAGTACATGTTCCATGGTGTTTGAAAATTGTTACTGAGATATCTGTGACTCCAAAAAGAAATGTCAAGAAACCCAGTGGTTTCTAAGCAGCATGTATAGATGTGGAAGAAAAGCAATATTCTATCTCCTGGCAAAATGTCAAGTATCAAGACTATTATGTACCAGAGCTGATTTTATCTGTATGCTGCAGAGGGGCTAGTGAACTACCTTCTTCCAAATATCTGCCACAGCTCCTCCAGGGGCCAAGAGCTGGGTGGCAGAATCCCAGACTGTCCTCTCAGATCTTTCTTCTGAAGTGCTCCCAATCCTTTCTCCCCGAGCTCCCATGAGAACCTGGCTTCCCACAGCGAAGTTATCAGAGCACAGAGGCATAGACTTTTAACACCAGCTTCAAACCACAACATGTAGAAACTAGGAGTAGAGTAATGGTCTGATCTTCAATTTAAAATCTGTGTTGTCTTTGCTATTCACAGGTTTTATTAGTTGGACTTGTAAACCTGCCATGCATTTTAGTCAGTTTTAGATTGGTTTGCATTGTGCATGCTCTTTTGTCCCAATTACCAAAGGATTAACACATTTCTCAAGCAAAGGATCCACCCACCAATTTGGATGTTTCTGCCATATGAGAAGTAGGTTGCTCAGCCCCAATTACAGGTCAAATGCCTCACATTTAAGGACTTGATTTTTTTACTCCCTCACCTCCCCTTTTTTTTTCATTAGTGAAGTGTAAAAATCTTTACTAAGACAACTAGCGACAAATCTGAAATCAATTAAAATAGAAATTAGAGGGTAGCTAAGGAGGGAGAGCTTGAGGAAGCAGATTATTTTATTTTCTTGAGTTCATTAATTTGTTCATTTACTCACAGAGCATATATGGAACACCTATTTCATTATGTATAGAACACTTACATTATTTTTATTGTATATAAGGAAGCTCGGGTATTGGAGAGAAATGATAGTGAATTAGATCTGGTCAATCCTTGAATACTCTGAATAAATAAACAGTAAATAAATGAATGAATAAATTCCATTTATATTATTTAAATTATATCTTAATTGATGGCATTGATATAAACTCTAGCTACAAATAGTTCTCTATCCTGTGCTCAAATGCTTTCTACTTGATCCAGGTTCTTTTATGGTAAATATATGCAACTTAATGCTTTACTGAGTACCAACATGTTCCCCCAGGAGCAGCCTGGCCTTTGAGGAATTCATGGTCCTCAAATTCAGGAAATCAAATGTCTACAGGGCCAGAGTAGACCTATAAAAAGAGAACCAGGCTGAGCTAGGCCAGGACTAAGGCCAAGTGGAGATCAGAGCTCAAATTCTCTGTAAAAGGACCATGGTCAACTGTTGTCTCGGAGAAACAAGGCGTTGTGAGATCTTGGATGTGGGCAATCTGTACTACTGCAGTAATTCTTTGATTTTTAAATGGTAACAAGAGATTTTGTTAGAATAGTGTTTGGGTCAAATAGTACATGTTTGTAGGCTGGGTTCAGGCTGTCACCTGAGACCTCTGATATATAGTTTTAGTCTAAATACACTTTTCAGAGAGTAATAAACCCAATCTAAGAAAATAGTTTAGAACTATATGGTTTTATGAAGATACTTTCTTTATAGCTAATATTTCTTAATCCCTAAATGGAAACAGCACCATCCTATTGACACACTCTCTGAACATCCTCAAAACTTTCAATAAGCTTATGCAAAAGTCTGAACTAGAAGGGAGTGAGAACCATTTCAGGGAAAGATTACCTACATTTCAGTCTCTCCACTTATTTATTAGATGAAAAATAAGTGGTCTTTCACCTCTGTGGAAGACTTCTTAGGGTATAGAAAAGTAAATTTTTATTATCTTAGTAGAATACAGCACTCAAATAAATCAATACATTTACTATTAAAACAAATATTCATGTTCTCTCTGATATGTGGATGCTAACAGACAACAAGGGGGAAGAAAATAATAGAACTTAGAATTAGACAAAGGGGAATAAAGGGAAGGGGGTTGGGAAAAGGAAAGACAGTAGAATGAATTGAACATAACTTTCCTGTGTTCATATATGAATACACAACCAGTGTAACTCCACATCATATACAACCACAATAATGGGAAGTTATAATCCATGTATGTATAATATGTCAAAATACATTCTACTGTCATGTATAACTAAAAAGACCAAATAAAAATTTTTTAAAAGAAAAAATTCAAAAGAATTTCTAGGTTACTCCATAGTTTCTCTCTCTTTAAAGAAAAAAGGCAAAAAAGTTGGCTGGTGCTGTAGAGCCTGTATTCATTCAACAAACACTTACGGAAATCCTAAAATAACCTGGATCCTGAAATGCAATCTTTATCATTCTTTGAAGGCTTTTCAGCACAGAATCTGCCTTTCAATATGCCATATTCAACATATGTTAATTAAATGTTGTTCTCTAACAAATCTATTGTAAAAGCAACCAGAGTTGATCTTCCTATAATGGTAACACGAAGCGGTGTTAGAGAAAACAATCAAGAACTGGACAAAATTTTCTTTTTAAAAAACTTGTTTCAACATGCAGCTACCTACCAAAGGCATAAAAATAAATGAAGAAGTATTTATTCTGGAGCATAAAACTGATAGAGCTTTGGGTAAAAATGATTCCTATGCTCCCCTCCCCACAGCTCAGTTGGCAAGATTATACGTGCACCAACTTAGACTGGCTGCAATTGAAAGAAAAAGGAATTTTGCTGCCAAAGAAGGAAGACTTGGCTAGAGGGATGAAGGAGGGCAAATATCTATGGCATTTACAGCTACACATAGCAGATTTGGTTTGGAATGGACTGTAAAAACCTCAGCTTTCCTAGACAAAGACTGTGTTTCTCCATTTGAGATCAGGGGCCAGACTAACTAGAAATTTAATGGGAAAGTGTTGGAATTTAGAGCATCGTAAAAGGGCTGAGATAAGCTCTCCACGCATCCCTGGCTGACTGCTGAACTACACATGTACAGTGAAGTTCCAAGAGACCCTCAGGAAACATGAAAACCCAGGGAGACTTGAGAACTGACTGTAGCTTTGAATATGTTCCCCAAAGATACACCCTTAAGATAGAACAGGATGCATGTCTAATGGTTTCAAGGTGTTTTAACAAAACTTGGGCCCCAATAATTAGTTGACCCCGGAGTGGCTCTTAGAGAGCCAGGTTAAAAAATAGATACAGGAAAAACTGATGGACAGACATTAGCAGCTGCACCCTGTGAGAGAGATGAATTCCACAATGTAAATCACTAGACATGTAAAAAATAAAAACAAACAAACAAAAACCAGGAAGGCATAAACCATACTAGGGTGGTGGTAAAACAATCATTATAAGCAGACTGACCTTAGACTGACTAAACAGACAAGACTTCAGACAGCCTTTGTAAATATATTCAAAAAGCTAAAGAAAACTATGTTCAAAGGGTTAAAGGAAAATATGCTAACTGGTCTACAAGAAATATGTCCCCACAAAAATAGAAACCAAAACTTTACAAAAGAATCCAATGGAAATTTTAGAATTGAAGGGTATAACTGAAATGAAAATTTTACTAAATAAGATCACCTGCAAATTTGAAAGAGCAAAAATAAGAATAAGTAGCAAAAGAAAGATGAGGGAATATCCAGATAGATTAATAGAAATTGTTAAATCTGAAGACCAGGAAGAAATAAATGAAGAGAAATGAGCAGACTCTCAGAGGCTTGCCAGCTAATGTTAAGCATTCCAACATATGTGTAATGGGAATCCCAGCAGAAGATGAGGGGAAGGTATAGAGATCAATAATAAAAGAATTTATGGCTGAAATCTCCCCAAAGTTGATGAAAATCACGAGATTACAGATCCAGAATGCTCAGCAATCAGCAAATAAAATGAGCACAAATAGAGCACACAGAGATGCAGCATTGTCAAACTACTGAGAGCCAAAACCAGAAAATCTTGAAATCAGCAAGAGAAAATGATTTCACCATGTACAAAAGAATAATGATATGATTAGTAATGTAACAACGTAATCCCAGAAATCATTGGGGAAATATATTCAAAGCACTAAATAGTTTAATAAATAAAAAAGACCACCAGGAATTCCAAAGCCAACAAAACCATTGTTCAAAAATAAAGTAATGACACTTCCAGGTGAACAAAAATTTTAAAAATTCTTTGATAACAGACTTGTGCTATAAGAGATACTAAATTTTAAGTCCTACAAGATAAAGGGAAATTATATCAGATGATAACTAGGATCCATGGAAAGAAATGAAGGGAATTAGAAATGGATAAATGTCAAAGATTTAAGATTATTTCTCCCTTTTCTGCTATTAATTACTTTGTAAACATAAGATTATTTAAAGTAATAATTACATCATTTTATTAGGTTTATAATATATACATATATATCATATATGTATATTTGTCATATATATATGATATGTATGTATATATATAAAATAGCACTAAGAAAAAGCAACAAAATGGAGCTGTATTAGTTACTATATTTTATTAAATCAATATTGGCCTGAGATTGTGTAACTTAAAGATGAATATTGTAATCCCTAAAGTAACCACATTTCAAAAATTTTCCAAAAGATATTACTAAAAATTAATAGTTGAGTTAAAATGGTACACACAAAAATATTTCTCTAACAAAAAATATCAGTAATGTTGGGGCTGGGATTGTGGCTCAGTGGCAGAGCGCTTGCCTAGCACGTGTGACGCATTGGGTTCGATCATATAAAATAAATAAACCATATAAAATAAATAAACTAATATAAAATAAATAAACTAATTAATTAATTAATTTTAAAATAAAATAAATATAAATAAAATAAATAAACTAATTAATTAATTAATTTAAAAATATCAGTAATGCATGAATAAAGAAATGAACAAAAAAGGCAACAGTATTATAGGAAACAAATCACAAAATAGAAACAATCTAATGATATGAATCAACTCAATGCTGCAATCAAAAAGCAAACCATCAGATTATAAAAAAGTGAATTCCAATTTATATTCAGTCTACAGGAGAAAAAATTTAGATTCACATATATTAAAAGGGATGAAAAAGATGCCTCACAAATATACTAATCATGGGAGAATGGGAAAAGCTATACTAATATCAGACAAGGTAGATTTTTAACAAATGACATTACTACAGACAAAGTGGACACCTCATAACAATGAAAATATTAATATATGCAGAAGATATCATATAAAATGTGGATGTACCTACTACCAGAGCCAAAAAATAAATCATGATGTGAAACAGACAAAATTGAAAGGAGAAATAGACAATCCAACAATCATATATGGAGAATTTAATACTCCTTTCTGATAAATCATAATAAAAAATCTGTAAGAATATATAAGTATTGAACATCTTGATCAATGTGACAGACACCACTCAACCCAAAACCAGCAGTATATGCATTCTTTTCAATAGCACAAAGAAATCTTAGAAATTCTCAAATATTTCGAAATAACACAGCACACACTTCTGAATATCCCATGGTTCAAAGAATAAATCACAAGGGAAATTAGAGAATATCATAAACTGAATGTAAACACAATGGGTTAGCCTTCTGTCACTGACAAAATACCTGAGATAATCAATTTAAAAAGAGAAAAAGTTTATTGACTTTATTTGATTAGAGTTTCTAATCCACGATCACTTGGCCCTTTTGTTTTGGATCTGTGGCAAAGTAGCATATTTTAGTAATGAGTGTGTGGTAGAGCAAAGCTCCTCACATCATAGTGGCCTCGAAGAAAAAGAGAGAGAGAAAGGAAGAGGCTGGTGTTCCAAATCCCCTTCAAAGGCATGCCCCCTGAGCTCTATATATGTGCTATGACTTGAAATGCAATTAAATAAACTAATTAAAAAAAAAAAAGGCATGCCCCCTACTTTGTGACCTAACTTCCTCCATTTAGGCTCACCTTCTATAGGTTCTACCACTTCTCAAGAGTGCCACAGCCTGGTGACGCAGTCTTTAACACATGAGCCTTTGGGGAATACTTATCCAAACCATAGCACACAATATGTCAAAATCTATGTATTGCAGCAAAAAACACAGCTTAGAGAGAAATTTGTAGCTCTACACACTTACATTTGAAAGGAAAAAAATCTCAAATCAGTAGTGTACATTTTCATCTTGAGAAATTAAAAGAGATTAGACACAAGTAATAGAAAGAAAATAATAAAAATCAGAGCAGAAATCAGTGAAATAGAAAGTAGAAAAAAGAAATAGAAAAAAAAATCAATGAAATCAAAAGGTCATTTTTTCATATCATCAACAAAATTGAAACACCTTCAGCTAGACTGATCAAGAAATAAAGAGACCAGACAATATTTACAAAAATTGGGAAAGAAGATGGAAACATGACTACAGACACTAGAGAAATTAAAAGGATTACAAGAGAATATTATGAGCCACTTTATGTCAACAAATTTTAAAAAATATTTTTAGTTGAAGATGGACCCAATATCTTTATTTTATTTATTTATTTTTATGTGGTGCTGAAGATTTTAAGTTCCTCACATGGGCTAGGCAAGTGCTCTACCACGGAGCTACAACCCAGCCCTATGCCAACAAATTTGACAACTTAGATGAAATATACAAATTCCTAGAAAGACAAATTACCAAAATTGGCTCAAGAATAAACAATTTTTAATATACCTGTACCAAGAAACTTAATTAATAATTTGAAATCTCCCTCAAAAAAAGTCAGCATCATCGCTGACTCCTATCAAACATTTAAGAAAGAATACTAATTCTACAATTCTCTTTTTTATGCTTACTCTTTTTTTTATTTGTTCTTATTAGTTATACATGACAGTAGATTGCATTTTAACACATCGTCCGCAAATGGAGTATAACTTCTCATTCTCCTAGTTGTACGTGAGGTAGAGTTACACAGTTCATGTAATCATATACACACATAGGGTAATAATGTCTGATTCATTCTACTATCTTTCCTACCCCCATATCCTCTCCCCTCCCTTCACTCCCCTCTGTCTAATCCAAAGTACGTATGTTTAATCTTGAACAAATATCACACAATCTTGATTACTGTTGTCCCATAATAAGTCTTGAAATCAGGTGGACTGATTTTTTTTCCTACTTTTTTTTGTTTTTCCAAAATTATTTTGAGTATCCTTATTCCTTTGTTTTTCCAAACTAATTTTAGAATAATCTTGTCTACACTCGCAAAAGAAAATCTTTCCGGAATGTTGATAGGAGTTGTATTAAACCTCTTTCAGCTGTAGAAGAGTTGACTTCCTTGCAGTTGTGTCCTTCAATCCGTGAACAAGACATGTCTCTCCATTTGTTTATGTCTCCTTTAATCCCTTTCATCAGCATTATGTAGTTTTTAGCATGGATTGCTCTTTTTTTGAGCAATTGTAAATCGCATTTTGAATTTCAGTGTCTACATGTTTATTACTAGTGTATGAAATAGAATTGAATTTTTATGTTTTTCTTGTATATTGTGTACTTGTTGAGGTCACTCACTAGTTTTATTTTCTATTTTTTCTCTTTTTTTTTCTGTGTAAGTGTGTAGATTGCTTGGGATTTCCCATGTAAACAATAATGTTATTTGCATTATTTAAGGGCAGTTTTGTTTCTTCCTTCTTTATGTAGATAATTTTTATTTCTTTTTCTTGCCTTATACTGGTTAGAACTTCTATGTTGAATAAGAGCTGTGAGAGTGAATGTTTTTGCCTTGTTCCAAAATCTTACAGGGAAAGTATTTATTCTTTTACCATAAAGCATAATGTTAACTATAGGATTTTTTAGATATCCTTTATTAATCTGTGGAAGATTCTCTCTATTCTATTTTTCTAAGAATTTTTGTTATGAATGAGTTTTGAATTTTGTCATGTTTCTTCTGCATCAGTTTATATCATTACATGATACTCTAGGCTGCTAAAATAGTCTGTTAGTGGAGTTAATACATTGATTCTGTAATACTGATCCAGCTTTGCATATCTGGAATAAATCCCAGTTGTTCATGGTTTGTAATTCTTTGTTATGTTGCTGAACTCTACTAATATCAAACCCAGAGCCTCCTGCATGATAAACATGCACTTTACCACTGAGCTACACCGCTGGCCCTTGTTAAGGCCAATCCTACAGTTCTTGAAGAAAATAGTCAAAGAGGGATCACTCTCAGATGAATTATATGAAACCAGCATTATCCCAATTCTAAAGCCAGACAAAGGAATTACAATAAAAAGACACTATGGCTGGTTGTGATGGCACACAGGTGTAATATCTGCAGCTCAGGAGGCTGAGGCAGGAGGATCGCAAATTCAAACCCAACCTCAGAAACTTAGTGAGGCCTTAAGCAGCTTAGCAAGACCCTCTCTCAAAATAAAACATAAAAAGAGCTGGGGATGTGGCTCAGTGGTTAAACATCCCTGGGTTAAACCCCCAGTACTCCCCCGCAAAAAGCAGGGGTGCAAGGGAGAAGACACTATGGTCCAATGTCCCTAATGGCTCTTGATGTACAAAATCTTAAGAAATCAAGAAGAACATAAATAAGTCATTCACAGTAGCCAAACAAGGTTTATCCCAGGAATGTAAGGTTATTTTGACATCCCCAAATCAATTAATGTCAAATATCAAGTCAACAGAATGAAGATAAAAACATATTTATCATCTTAATATATACAGAAAAATCATTTGATAAAATATTCATGATACAAATTTTCACAAATTAAGGAATCAATGAGAACTTCCTCAACTTGATAAAAGATATATTTAAAAATGCAGCTAACATAATTTGTGGTTAAAGACTGAAAGCTATCCTGAGATCAGTATCAAGAACAAGTATGTGTTCTATTACTTCTATCTAATACTGTGGAACAAAATGAGACAAATAAAACAGAAGGAGTACAGAGGAAAACACCTAACTACCTGTATATACAGACACAATTCTTGTATGTAGAAAAGTCTAATGAATCTGTAAAAATGCTACTAGAATTACTACACAAATTTAGCAATATCACAGGTTATAAGACCAACATACCAAATTGAATGAATAGCAATTTTGTATGCTAGCACTAATCAATTCAAAAATTCAATTAAGAAAATAATTTCACTAACGGAGTATCAGGAATAATAAAATACTTAGAAATTCATTTGATATAAGAAGTGCAAGATTTAAGTAAAAGAAGACCTAAATAATGGAGAACTATGCGGCATTTGTGTATTAAAAGATTAACAAAGATGTCAGTTTTCTCCAAATTGATCTTTAGATTCAATACAATTTCTATCAAAATACAAAGCAAACATTTTTTGCAGAAATTGATAAGCTGGTATAAAATTAATATGGAAATACAAAATACCTTAAATAGCCAAAACTTTTGAAAACAAATGAACAAACTTGTTAGGATTTACACTGATTTCAAGACTTACTATAGGAGATGTATGGCTCAACGTTAGAACAATTGCCAAGTTAAGTGTATAAGCACATAGTATATAAGTATATAGTGTTGCATGCTTTTTGTTAATTACATAAATTATATCATAACATATACAGCATTCTACAACTTAACTTTTTTTTTTTTTTTGGCACTGGAAATTGAACCCAGGGGCAATTAACCACTGAGCTACATTCCCAGGCCCCCTCCTTTTTTTTTTTAAATTTTGAGACCAGTTCTCACTAAGTTGCTTAGGGCCTCACTAATGTGCTAAGGCTGGCTTTTAACTTGCGATCCTCCTGCTTCAGCTGGGATTACGGGCCTGTGCCACTGCACCTAGCTCTACAACTTACTTTTTAAAAGCAGCTTTAGGCCTATCAAATACACCAGTGTAGATGACATGTAACTAATAGTTCATTTGCTTTATTTAGTAATCCTTTATAAAAACACATGACTAGGTTATTTCCAATTTGGGCTATTACATATAATGCTACTCTAAAAATACTTACACATATATTTTTGGGTATGCAAATTTTGTTCTAGGTCATATGTCAAAGAGTGAGTGACTTTTTAAAAATTACAAATTGTAGTTATAAGTTAACCTTCAGCTTTCTTTAGAATATTCCAAATTGTTTCTCCAAAGTGGCTGCACATTTCTCCCAACTATAGCAGATTCCCTGATGCTCTCTCTCCAACACTTGAGAATGGCAAACTTACTCTCATGATAAGGGTATTAATAGTCAATCATTTTGGTTGTCTCTGACTTCTTTGTCTATGATAAAGACCATTAAGCACATTCCATTATTTTTTATTTAAACTTTTTATAATTAGAAAGTACTCTCAATCACAAATTCATCTAGCTTCACATAGACTTAACACCTACAACTAGGCATTGTGAAATGCAGACTGCTCACTTACATTGTAGAAAATGGCTTAGTTCTCACTACAAAGCTGTGAAACAATTTTGTAGATGAATTGCATGAGTCATGTACATCTTTATTTTTGTATTTTCTTTTCTTTTTGGTACCAGGGATTGAACTCAGGAGTACTCGACCACTGAGCCACATCCTCAGCCCTATTTTGTGTTTTATGTAGACACAGGGTCTCACTGAGTTGCTTAGCACCTCACCACTGCTGAGGCTGGCTTTGAACTCACGATTCTCCTGTCTTAGCCTCCCTAAATGCTGGGATTACAGGCGTGCGCCACCGTGCCTGGCTTATTTTTGTATTTTCTGAGGATAATCAAACCAGTGATGATATGATATTATAGGCAAGACTAATCTGCCAAACTGGAACATGCCAAAGTTTACCTGTTTTAATAATTGATTTACAAGTGCTCATCTGCATTCTGTTGATTATAGGTTAAAGCCAAACTATTTCAAATCATGTCAGTATGTTGTAGTGTGGAAAAAAACCTGAGGGGGAGGGGAATGACTCCATGGCTCCGCTCCTTATCCCTTACAAACTATGCTATAATCCAAGATGTTTTCATATATAAAAGCCTTGCACTGCATTTCAATCCCCTTTTCTCTTTAATGTGCTTAATAATGTCCAGGTTACTAAATGTATTCAACACATAGGAGTGTTTTATTTTTGTTTTAGGCTATTTTTTTTCTGCATGCACACTCACACACAGAATGGGGTTGTGCCGTGAATGTGGCAACTACAATACCTCTTCTACAAATATCTTTTCAGATAAAGCAAAAATTCAGGTAGGGGCTAGTCTTCCTGCAGTGCACACATCATGAGATAGCCCTGTGTTTGCAGCTACAAACTGAAGAATAATCACCTCATTCAACAGTCTTAGCTTGGGGACAATCTTGGAACAAACTTGATGGAGATGTGACTCATCAAATTTTGCCTGCAGTTTTCTGCTCCCCTGCAACTCTATCACCTTTATTTTTGAAGTTATGCCATTCAAAGGCTAGGAAAAGAAGAACCAGATTTTGAAGAATGTTAAATGCCACCAATATCAGTAACTACAACCTAACTCCCAAATGGTATCAAGCGGAAATCCACTGCATATCCATTAGACTCCAAACTGCTGGAAGTCACTGAACCTGTGTTCATCCCTGCATTCAAGGAGCACCTAGCCAAGTGGGTTATGCATAACAACCAGTCGATCAATACTAGGGAAGGATGAAGGATGCTTACCGGGCCTGTTGCTGTCTACAGGCTTGGTGTGGGTCTGAACTCCTGTCCCTCCCTGAGTCATGCAGGGCTTTTTGCAATAAATGAGCTGCCTCTCCCTGCTTGCTGTGTGCCAGGTTTTTGTCCATCTGCTGCCATTGTTTCCCCCACGTTTCACTGCTATACTGTATTGCATGTGGTTATTCTTTAGTGGGTCATTACGGCATCTGTCTGTGCACCTTGTGCATGGCCCGCTTCAGTTCACCAGCCAGCAGCTGCTTGCACATCCTGCCCCCTCCATCATCTGCCCAGATCCAACCCAATCAAGCCTGGTTGCAGAAATCATTTCATTGCTGGGGGTTGGCTACACTCCAGGAGTTGGTTATAGGGATCCTCGCTCACTGTTTACTATTCCTAGAGGTAATTCTTTCTAAACCCCAGTTGTGTTACACATAAAAAATTTCCATTTCAAGGATGTATACAAGGATGCATACAAACATCACCTCACTGATCTTTATTAGTGGTCATTTTTTATAGGAAGTGACCCTAGAAGCCACATTAATAATAATAAAGTTCTCAATATATAATGACTAGTCTTCTAGAAACTCATGCACTTTATTTTGCCTCCTTATGTAAATAATTCCTAATGATTTGACATCATCAACATGGAGTTCAGTTATATGTGGTATATCGTTCATAATGCTGTAATCCAAAAGTGTGTGTATTAAATTGATTGTTTGGAACTTAGGTTCCTGTTTCCACTGGGAACTTCACTTCTCATAACATTTAAAGCAATAAAACTCTGGTTGAAAATAAAATAAATAAAAAAACACTATGGTTGAATCCATCACTATATAGTGTGTCCAAAACTAAAAGCATCCATGTCTTTCCTGTGAATACAGCTCATGGTCTTTATCACAGCTATTTTCCTAACCTTTTTACGCTCACTTTTGTAAACTGTATGATAAAAAAGACTAGGTTTCCAAGCCATGTTTAACATAAAATGTGTCAAAATAATACCAGTATTATAAAATCTCATCAACAGATAGAATATTGTTAATGACACGAAATTCCTGATTTATCCACAGGAGATACGTTCCAAGATCCCCATGGATGCCTGAAGCTGCAGACAGTACTGAGCTCCATGTACACTATGTTTTTTTCCCATACATATCTACCTAATAAAGTTTAATTCATAAATTAGGCACAATAAGAGATTAATAATAACTAATAATAAATAGTAGAAGTATAATGGTATACTACAGTAAAAGTTATTTAAAACTTATGAATTTTTTTTCTGGAATTTTCCATTTAATATTTGCAGACCGGGGCTGGGGTTGTGGCTCAGTAGTAGAGCACTTGCCTAACATGTGTGAGGCACTGAGTTCCATTATCAGCACTGCATATAAATAAATAAAATAAAGGTTCATCAACAACTAATAAAAATTTTTTAAAAAATATTTTCAGACCAAAGTTGACTATATCTAACTGAAACTAAAGAAAGTGAAACCTTAGTTAAGGGGTCTTCTGTACCATATGGAGGAGGCAAGCACAGCACTTCTTCTGGCCATCTTCTCTCCCCCACTCCGCTGTAAGGTACTGCCGAAACTTCACTGGGAGTAGCAAGACAAAAAGAAAGAAGGCTAAGCAAATTCAGTCATGGAGAAGGAGAAATAGGAGAAACAGGACCTCACTGCTCCCTGAGAGCTAATTCAGACCAAATAACTGTGCCAAAGTATTCTGTATATAGTACCTCCATAATTACCACCATATTCCATGAGATAGGTCTTATTGTTTCCATTTTTCAGATGAAAAAAAAAAAAAGAGAGAGACTCAAAGAGGACAATGTGTTCAAGGTCAAATCTATCCTAAGTGCAGAGATGTCATTAGAGAATAGTCTCCAGTCTCTTCTTGGTAATGATAGGCATCAACTCCTCTGAGCACTGCTTCTAAGAATTGCAGATCACCTGCATCAGAGTTAGAGATCAAATTGACTCAAGGCAAAGCAGGAAATGTGGTCTTACCAGCTCCTTTCTTTATAAATTTTAAGTATTTAAATGGACCCAAGCTAGTGTGAATAAGAAGTAGAGAATGAGGAGGTTGAGTCTGACCTGCAGTAGTACACCTTGTCTGACCTGTTTAACAAAGATGACAAGATGAATTACCTTCTAAAATCAAATACAAGAATTAAAAAGTTCTTTCTTCTTACATCACGGTAAAACAATTTCAAAGAATAAATTGTTTTAATTCTATACTTGGTTTCTTTATAAATATTATGACGCCTGGCATTCCATCTTGAAACTGAGTCCCTTTCCCATTTCTTTATAACTTTCCAAAATACTCGTGCATTTTCTACTCCTGTTGCACCCACCTTGAGACGCTCATTTCTGCCAAGCCCAGACCTTTCTCACTCCTGTGTGTACTATACTATTCCTCAATTTGAACCTAATCCTTTAAGTCCAAGAGGAAAAAAAAAAAAAATAGTACTATATAAATAAATCTTTATTACTGTCAGTACATTTAAAAAATTTCCTAGTTTGAGCTGCTCTTCGTTTGAAATCACCATCTTACCAGGACAGAGAGGATCCTGCTAGGCGTTTTAAATTAGGGAAGACAGTTTTATTGTCAAGGCAGGTCAATCAAATTATAATTGGCTCTAATTTGCACTCCCACCAACTGTTAAATTCTTCACCTGCAGCACTCAGAATGGTATGAAATCCTTGCCTGCTTTGTGAAAGCTTCAAAGAGAATCACTCTCAATCTGATCCCTAAAACTAAAAGCCCTTGTTACTTTTCATCAGAATCGAGGAAGAAAATGCACCTTTGACTTTGACTCTGACGCTGGAAAACAGGGTATGGTCTTTCCAAGTGGGCTGAACTGGATAGGGATGGACAAACACTTCTTCCATGAATTACTGATCCTGACAAGCCAACTTTTCTACTACAACCCAGCAAAGGGGGATTTTCTTTGTTATGGCTGTTATCCCATTGAGTTCTGTTTCCTAGCTCAATGTTAATTGCATTTGCAGGAAAATCATAAACTGAGTGCTCAGACTGAAGTGGCAGACAAGGAAAGAACTCTGGGGTAGGATGTATAGATGCCAGTTAGGTTGGGAGGATGCGCTGTGTTTTAAAGCATTCTCTGATGCTACCCCAGGTATTTGGGGACTCTGAGTAACTCAAGTACCCAGAGGAAGCCCCTGTGTAGCAGTGTTCCCCAAGACACAGACTTCTCCAGTAAAGAGAAAAAAGTAACACCCAGTTAGCCCATTACAATGTACCACTTCACTCTTCTTCCAGGTATCACTTTCTTGCTCCTTTTGCTAAAGGAAATTTTGAACAAAACATAGTATAGTAGGGTATGACCAAATGTGGAAGGAAACAAGTAAATAATTGACCTAATCTTACTGATGGATAAAATTTGGGAGTGTCAGTTTGGCTATGGCTAAGGAAACTCTTTCATTATAATAACTGAATGGGAGTGTGTGTCATCTTGCCAACTGGCTGCAAGGATAGTTCTTATCAGTCTCAAAATGAGGGTCTTTGGGGATAATTGGTGGAGAGAAAGTGAAGGAGTAAGGGCTCTTTGAAGAAATATTTTTGGGTTTAGAGTGGGTTTAAGAAAATACAAATTTCTAAAAATAGAATGAAATATTGCAGTAAAAATAAGAGACAAGACAGCTTCTGGGTAAACATTCTCAGGAAATGGGATGAACACAAAGTTATATTAGGATAATCATAATGTTACTTAAAAAAATACTGGAAACAACCTAACTTTTCAATAATAAAGGATTAGTCAAAACATCTAAGGTGGGGCTGAGGCTGTGGCTCAGCAGTTGAGCGCTTGCCTCGCATGCGTGGGGCACTGGGTTCGATCCTCAGCACCACATAAAATAAATAAAGATATCGTGTTCATCTACAACAAAACAAAATATAAAAAAAAAAAAAACATCTAAGGTACTTCCTTTAAATAGAGTAGCATGCGACATTCAAATGGCCCTTATGAAGGGTTGTATTATATTACGTGAGAAAACACCCAACAGTGTTGAATGAAAATAGGATAAAGACTATTGAGAATACCATCTCATTTGTGTTAACTGTTTATTTTTAATACATACATATTGCAAACTCAAAAAATGTTAAATCGGAGTGGTTATTTCCAAATGGTGAGTTTACAGATAAATTGAAAAATGTTTTCTCTATTTTCTGATTTTTACAGTTTTTTTAAGTTTTATAAACAACAAAATACTTGTAATCAATTGAATGTGTGATGCAATGCAAAACAAAACCAAAAAAAAAAAAATGTCCCATGCTTTAATTTTCCTAAATCAAAATAAATCTTTGTGGCCCAGTGTCTCAGGACAGGCAAGAAGACACCCATTAGTGGTCACTATTGGGGCTTTGTGTGTCTCAGTGTAATCAGGAGTTGAAATGGACACAAACAATCTGGGAAGCACCAAGACCTTTGTATATAATTTCTCATCTTCCTTGTCATGCTTGTAGTACCCAGATCTGACTGTACAGACGTGCTGTGCTCTGGTACTAAGGCCCTGAAGCTGCTCTCCCTTGGTCTTCTCTATAATTCCAGGAGAGCCTGTGAATCTTTCCCCCGACCTGCTACCCTCCCAAAGGCCTCACCACTTTACGGCTGCCAGCCTCCTGTCCTAAGCAAGGATGTGGCTTGTGAGCAGAGCTCAGCTCTCCACAACTTGTAGTTCACTATGTGCAGGCCCCAGATGGCAGCCCATGAACCGCCCCCCAACTCCCTTTACAATAAACAAACAGGGCTAGGCTCTATATCTTTATGCCTAAACAGTGTCGGTATCAGTTTTCTAAGGCCATCATGAAATAATGTTACAGATTGGTGACTTAAGTAACAGAAATTCATTTCTCAAGGTGTGAGCCAGGTGGGTTTTAGTTGAGGGCTCTCTCCTGAGCTTGCAGTGGGTCACCTTCTCCCTGTCTTCACATGGTCTTCCTTCTGTATGTATCTGCATCCTAACCTCTCCTTCATATAAGGACACCAGTCATATCACAAAATAGCCCACCCTCATGACCTCATTTTATCTTCATTGCCTTTTTAAAGACCTTGTCTCCAAATACAGTCATCTACATGGGTGTAGGGGTATAGCTCAGTGGTAGAACATGTGCTTAAACCTGTATGAGGTTCAACCCTCAGCATTAAAAAGGTAAGAACAAAGCACAGTCACATTCTGAGGTAGGGGTTAGAACTTTAGCACAGGAAATTTGGGGAAGAGCATGATTCAGCCCAAAGTAGTACTTAATGTTAGTTTAGTTTCCTTGAGACAAAGACTGATTCCCTTTTGAAAGACTCTGAGACATCAATATGACACTCAGAACGGGCTGCTTCTCTCTGCCTTCCCAAGTGGACAACCTGGACATTAATGTTCCATGAAGTAAAAGTCAACTCTGTTCACTAAGCATTCTGTGTTGGCTCAGAACCACTCTGTACTGTGGAAGCTTCATAGAAAGTCAAACACTTGATTCCTAGACTAGTACTTTGCAACTTTGAGTCAATAAATCAGATAAACAGCACATATCTAGGAATCTACAACCAGAGCAATTATTCCATTTGCTTAGAAAAGCAGAGCGCTGGGGATGTAATAACAATGGAGCACAGTCTCCTATGGCCCTGCTGCAGCTGTGAATCCTTAAGAAAGTGGCTAGACCTTTCTGTACCTTGGTTTTCTCATCCATGAAATGGCACTAATGGTAGACACTACAGAGAATTGTTGTGAGAATTAAATACAAGAATATAGACAAGGATGTTAGCACAGAAAATATTAGCATTTGCATCTTCATTGCTGGGCTCTCAGGGTCACCCATGCTAGTTGGTGAGAGCCAATCCTGTGCACAATTTCAAGGACTCAAGTCTCCAACTCCAGGCCAATTCTATATTATAGACAAAAAACCATCTCAGAGCAAGTGTTGGAAGCCAGCTATTTTGCTGGAACCAGGCAGACTGTATTTTGCTGGAACCAGGCAGAATGTAGTGCTGATGATGGAGGAAAGTGGATATAACTAAGAGAGGAAGCAGCAAGGGGAGCAGTCAATTCTGCCTCAGAAACCTGGACGTGAGGCCATAGTCACTGGGCAAATGCCTGGCTGGGATGCTCTGTTCCCTCTGCCCAAACCCTGGTCTGCTTGTGTTCTCACTTACTCTTCCACAGGCAGACATATAGCAAGTCATGTGCACTTAGAAATCCTGTTCTGGGGTTGGATTTTGCTCCTGCTTCTTCTATGCATTTAGGCAAATTACTCAACTCTTCTGAACCTCAGTTTCCCCCCTGCACAATGGGAAAATAATTCCAACAATACAGATAGTGAATATTAAGTATCTGGAGCTTAAGGTACCCTGATGGTTAACTTTCTTTCTTCTTTAATCATGATTAGCAGAGATGGTTATGTAATATTTCTGTCTTCTACACACATAATCCTGAATGCTGGGTACTGCCCTTGTCTTTCTTTATGGTAGCACAATTATGAGATTCAGTGGAATAAGTTGGAACTCTAAGACTCCAAAAGGGGGTTTGCAAGAAACCCTCTTTTTGAATAAATGTTATTTCAAACATTTGCCAAACATCCAGGAAATCATGAAGGGTCTATTAGTGTCTGTCTGTCAATGCTATAAGTAGTCAGATGAAGCTGATTTGGAAAGACTGCATGACAGAAAATCAATACTCTAATAAAAAGACCAATGCTACAAAACTTTAAAAGGGAAATTTATCAAAAAGAATCTGGTGCAAAACTATGGAAGCAACCCAGATGCCCTTCAAC
>PVHX01004187.1:70514-88473 GCA_004024805.1 Geosciurus inauris
GTGGTTGGGGGAGGTGGGAGGAAGGAAAGGGGAATGGGCATAGTAATGATGGTTATTTGAGATGGTCATTACTACCCCTGGCACATCTATGAAGACTCTAATGGTGTGACTTTATCTGGTTTGCAATCAGAAAAATGGAAAAACTGAGCTCTGGTTATGTACTATGACTTGAAATGCATTTAAATAAAATAACTAAATTTAAAAAAAAAAGAATCTGGGTGTGTCTTATGTAATCTTTGAGGAAGAAGAAAATAAAAGAGGTAGAAAAACTACATACTTACAAATATTTTCACATACAATGTTTCATTAATTGTTATAGAAAATTCAATGGAATATTTAAATTACTTCATGATGAAATTGTAGGAGGTCAAGTGCTGCTAAATCAAAATGCACCTGCATGTGTATCTATAAAAGAATGTTTCTCAACTCAGGTCCAGAAATCCTAGGGACCATATGACAATCTTTATAGTCCACAATTTATCTATTAGGTCTTGTGTGGGGGGGTTAATTTCTATTTTTATTTTAATAATTGTCTAAAAATAAATTCATGCAAATTCTGTATTGTTTGAGTAAGTAACTTATAGTAGAGTACAATTGTGAGATGTCACAATCTCATTGGTATTGAACAACTCTTTTAGATGAATTAATGCTTTTTGATGAGCTACTTGAGGTGCTTTGGGTAAGCATATTGTATGTTCCTGCCATTTAAAGACCAACAGACATGCAAAAGTTTATTCAAGAGTACCACCAGAGACAATGGTGAGGGAACACAGTACTCACAGGATACTCTATAGTAAGTGCTTGCCTGATACAAATACCTATGCCACAGCAGGCAGCACCCCAGATGCTATACCAAAGGGACTTCCTGCCAGGAACAAAAAACAAAACAAAACAAAAAAACCACCAGATACCATAAGGGTAAGAGGGTATTTTGAATTTCATTTTGGGAAAGTTTTTTGAAGAATACATGATGGGAAGTTTTGGTTTTCGTTCTGTTTTTAGAAGGATTATAAGCATATACTAATTCTACTTTGTATTTTTTTAAGTTATTTTATTGTGCACTCATTATATAATTATAATTTAAATTACTTTCTTGTAATCTTGCACAACACTTGAGTAAAAATGGGGATCACCAACTTTGAAAACATTGCATTTTGAAATAGAAACATTCCTCACATTTACTTAATAAAATTTTATTAAAGTATTTAAGGTGACCTCAAAGAATTTGATTAATAGAATTTCACGAATCCTTTTTTAATATTTTTTTTAGTTGTAGATGGATACAATACCTTTATTTTGGTTATTAATTTATATGTGATGCTGAGGATCAAACCCAGTGCCTCACACATGCTAGGCCAGCGCTCTACCACTGAGCCACAACCCCAGCCCTCATGAATTCCTTTTTAAGTGAGCTTTTTTTTTCTTCTTCCACTCACAGCATCACCAGGTGGTTTTGTCTTCTTCCTATGTTTAGACAGGCATAAGTGGGACACCTGGCAGAGTGAGATTAATGAGAGTTAGGAGAAAGACAGCCAAACCTGTAGCAAAATGCCCGTGACCTACTGCAAAAACTGAAAACACCATCAGCCTCTAAGTTAAATAACCACAACCGAAATCCAATACCAAGGCATGCAAAAATTGAAAAACAGAAGAAAATGTTGCCTAGGTAACCAGCTATGGATCTGGCACTCTTTATGACTCTCTGAAAAATGTTTTTATTATTACCCTACCTCTGTCTTTTTATTTTTTGGTCATGTACAAAATGAGGGCCAAGAATATTAGTTTCTAAGTACCTCGTAAATCACAGATGGCCAGTACACTCAAGCATGAAGATCTTCAAAATGTGTAATTTATGGGGTCTTTGAAAATTATTGGTATAACATGCCTTGCCATTTCATTTTCTTTTCTTTTCATCTCCAGTCACTTTCCTGCATTTATTTGAAACAGACAGAATAGACTAAACAGTACTCTTGTTAGGAATGGGTTTGATTTCTTTAATAAAATGAAGAGTATTTAAAGGCACCAAGTGATGTCATCTCCTTTTACCCCAGGATGAGAGGCAGGAGGGAAGGGCCTGTCACCTGTTTCTAACTTGAGATTGGGAAGGAGGGGAGAAAGGGAGAAATGTGATGGGAAAAAAAGAAGTGATTTGGGGTAACTTTTATAATTCAAGAACTTCAAGAGATTTCTTTGGGTTTAATAAAAATTATGCACACTATCACAATTGCACTGTGGACTGGGTCCTCTTTGCTTTTTGTTTAGAAACAAATAAAAATATTTGAATTATTAATGTAAAGTAAATTGGTTACTATGCATTTAGAGTCACTTTTTAATTCACACATGTATCTGTATTAACATCTTAATGGTGCTTTATTACGGATTATACCATAGTTGGAATGGCATCTAAGGAACAATTTAAAGGATAATGTTTGTTGTAAAGACATATTTGAAGAAGTGAATGGTGTTGTTCTGAAGAGGAGAGAATGGTCTGAATAAAAAATCATACCCAGGAAGTTAGGGGATAGTATCCATAAGACCATTCTCACATCTGACACCACCCAAGGATTTCAGGGCTTCCCTAGTCCACCCTCAGTTTCAATAATTCACTAGAAGAATTCACTGAATGCTAGGATAATGCTAGTTATGGTTTATTACAGTGAAAGGATACAGATTGAAATCAGCCAAGGAAAGAGAGATATGGAGCAGAGACCAGAAAGTCTCCAACCATGGAGTTTCCAGTTGTCGTCTTCTTATAAAGTTGTGAACACTATTAACTTTTCTGGCATTCATCTGTGACCACAAACATGGAATACTGCCAGAGTTATGAAGCTCACTTGAGCTCCGGTGTCCAGAGTTTTTATTGTGGGGACATGGTTAACTACACTTATGGCTGACCTTTAGTCTCCAACCCTTCAAGAAGTCAAGCTGATACTTTGGCTTCCAGCCCCTCTGGAGCCCTTCCAGAGGTAGAGAAGATTCCATGTGGCCCAAAGCCCCCACCATAAATCACATTGTTAGATTGTCTTTTATGGTCCATCATAAATTACCAGGAGGTTTTAACTCATTGATTTGATTATTAATGTCAGTGTTATAAGACTTATTTATATATGATAGTTGAATCTTGCCAACAATGCCAATGTTATACCATATTATAGTCTGGTCATCGTATGATTCTGTTTCATTACAGATCACATCACAAAGAAAAACAGAGGCATTTTGCTATGCCTCCACAACACAATTAACCCTATAACTATTACTATTGGCCACAATTGGTTAACCCACTATAACTATAACTAACCCACTATAACTATTGGCCACTATAACTATAACTAACCCACTATAACTATTGGCCACAATTTGGTTATTTTTAGGGTCCGAGTTAGTTGAGGACAAGATCATTCACTTTGTCTCAGTTCAGAGACTTGTACTAAGACCTATTATTTAGCCAAACACACCTCCCTCCAGTAGGAAGTAGATGGATGGTATTCAGAATAGTTCCTATTTCTTATAACTTGTACTGCAGATGTCTTCTTTTGACATATCCTAGAAGCAAGGATAGTCACAGTGCATCTACATAAATTTCAAGTGTCCCCAGGGAACTTCCGTAAATTTGGAGGGCCACAAGTTTCCCACAGGTAGATCTCTTGGGTCTCAACAGCTAGGATGGAGGGTCATTCTCCCAAGTCTACTCAGCTTCCATCTGTATTAAAGGAGTCACCCAATCATGTTGGGTCAGAGTCCAAGTCTTTTCCCAACACTAGCTCCTAGTATTACCCAGCAGTACTTGATGAGTTGGCCTGACCCACTTTACTAAAGCCTATCACCTTGCCAGTCTGGCTCCCATCCCTGGCCTTCCTCCTGGAAGAGAGTGTCCTCCAATCTTCTCATTCTGGTTAAAAAGTCTTTTTCCTCTAAAGGCCAATCTTCAATAAAAGTAGACTTAGCTTGTCCCGTGAAACCGAGACCCGAATCTATCTTCCATAAAGCCCTTTCCTGTTCTATATGCCGGCATTTGTTGTCTACCATGCATTTTGCTGTCATTGTATACTGACAGCCTCAGTGCAGTTAAAACACTTGTTTTACACCCAAAACATTGGTTCCACCATATTAGGGTAACATGAAGTCACAGGCAGATATCATTTAGTATGAATATACCATAAGACCTCCATAGTTTTCCTTATCTCAGGGAGGGGTCATTCCTAGAGGCATTAGGCATATAGGCACAATACTAGAGTCCTACTCATTCATTAACCATCAGGTCAGTTTATCATCTTTTGTACAACCAGAATGTCTCCCAAAGCAGTGCTACTCGGGATTCTAGCTTCTATCCAACTTTCTTTCTTGGATTCCAAAAGCAAGGCAGTGGTGTCAAACACATAGCCTCACTTCTGAGCATCTGGTATAATTGTGCTAAGAGAATATTCTTTTCTTACTCTAAGCCTCTCTCAAGGTACTAGTGCAATATAATCATGCACTGCTTAACCATTGTGGATATATTTTGAGAAATGTGTCCTTAGACAATTTTGTCATTGTGAGAACATCATAGAGCATGTTTGTCCAAACATAGACACATAGACAGTATAGCATACTATACATCAGGACCATAAGATATGTGTGTTTGTGTGTGTGTGTGTGTGTGTGTGTGTATGGTATGACCTATTCCTCATATGTCCATAATGAACAAAATTGTATGAGATTAAATCAAACACAAGAAAAAATTACCTAATCAAGAGATATAATAAATATAAGATGTATGAGGCTACTACTGGCATAATATGGAATACTGTTTGACATCAAACTTTTTCTTAATCAGTAGAAACAACAAAACAATGAAATATAGTATAGTAAATATATAAACCAAAGCATCATTATTTATTATCATTGCCAAGTATTATGTACTATTCATAATTGTATTGCTATACCTAGCCAGGCACAGTGGCACATGCCTGTAATCCCAGAACTTTGGGAGGCTGAGACAGGGGATAGTGAGTTCAAAGCCAGCCTCAGCAACAGCGAGGTACTAAGCAACTCAGTGAGACCCTGTCTCTACATAAAACACAAAATAGGGCTGGGGATGTGGCTCAGTGGTCGAGTGCCCCTGAGTTCAATCCCTGGTACCAAAAAAGAAAAAAAAATTGTATTGCTATACTTTTACTCAATTGGGAGAGCAGGAGGTCTGTTTATACCAGCATCACCAGACACATGAGTCATGTGTGGCACTATGACATCATAATGGCTGCAACATCAGTAGGTAATAGGAATTCTTCTGTTCCATTATCATCTTGTGGGCCCACCATTGGCTTTAATGTTGCAATACAGCACATGACTACATTGGATTTCCATCAATGTGATAACCCATTTATTTATTCCTCTACCCTGAGCTACTAGTTCTTCTTCTCTCCATTTATCATTTATTTTTACCCAAAGTTTCCACTTCTAGAAGGGAAAATAAATTCAATCTCTTCACATAAAATTAACCCAAACATTCCAATTTAATTCAAAGTTTCCCCTTAATCTATGCAACACTGTGTTTCTATACCCTCCCCATCTAACTGCTGACACTGTGAGAACTTCACCAATATGTTTTGGAATTACAAAGCATTGGACTACCATGACAAAAAGCCCCAGAAAACTCTTCCCTTCCCCAACACCAGAAGTCAACACATGTAAATACGGCCTTGAGTCCTCAACTAGGGATAGAGGCAGAAGATACTGGACTTTCTGTCAATTTTTATCATGCTTACAGTGCTAAAAAATCACCCAGGTGATTCGAGCTCATGTTCCTCAGTGTCTCCATTGCCTTCCAGCTTTTCAAATTCCTCCAAACTAGGGTAATTGGAGCAGACTTGTTTGACACCTTTTAAATGTTGGGGAGCAATAGGAGTTCCACTGGTCTACCCAAACTCCACTGGTGCTGCATCAACATCTTTGTTCAACCCATCAATCAACATCCGCTTTATTCATTCCATTTATTAATAAACATCTAAGAATTTCTACCCTGATTGGTCAACTCCTTTGACTCTTTTTCCATTTTCTTGTGAATATATACATATGTGTGTGTGTATATATATATATATACACACACATATATATACATACACATACATATATATAGATATTTGCATCTGTAAAATACATAAGGGAAGCTGGAGCAACCAATCTGATCAGTCTTTTCATACTCTTACTTGATATTACAGTAATAATGTTATATGGGTTTCCCATGCAAAAGAAACCCCCTGAACCACAGAATTTACCATGCCTTGGGTAAGGCACATATTTGATGGATCTGATCATCATAAATCCAGTTAAACAAGGGCTTGCATACACAGCATACTGGCTTCTTCATCTGTTCCAGTTGGCATTTAGACGGAAAATTAAACAGTTCCACTTTTCAGGGTAAACTAGATTTACATTGACTTTTATTCAGTTCACCAGGATAGCTATTCTCTCAGGAGGAATATTCTGTGCATCTAGATCATATACAGCCCACTGTGGTTGTTCAAGTGCGAGCTGAGTCATATCAACCTAAACATGCCCCTTCACCTCAGAACATTAAAAACCAAAGATCTCTCTCCCAAGTCAGTCACTCACAACCTATTTCAGTATGTGTTCTTCAGGAGGCTGATGATACCAATGCACAAAATGAAACAACTCTTTCACTCTATACCCCAGATTTCACCAGTTCCTTGGTTTTGCCTTTCCCCTGCATAGGATCCTCTCGATGACAAGAAGATGTAGAGGTGCTACTTGTTGTCCCAGCATAATTTTTCCTTTAGTAGAAAATCTGAGACTTTTGGCCATAGCTCAGACCAGCCAAAATCTGAACTTGGTATATAGAGTCATGATTTGTCGCATCACACTTTTTTTTAATTTTATTTTTTTGTTTTAGTTATAGGTGGATACAGTATCTTAATTTTGTTTATTTATTTTTATGTAGTGCTGAGGATCCAACCCATAGCCTCATATGTGCAAGGCAAGCGCTCTGCCACTGAGCCACAACCCAGCACTCCATCACACTCTTTTATCTCCTCCTTAGCGTCATAGATAATAATAGGCAAGAGATGATATATTTAGATTATTTCTAATTATTTCACCATTTATTATGTATCTGGTAAGCTAACTCCTTGGGAGTTTAATCCATCTCTAAATTCCATTGGTAACTTTTATCTCTACTAACTGCCATCCATATGTGGTTTCATACCGTAAGTAACAAAGTGATCATTGAGAAGTCAAAAGTCCATCATCCACAGCCTTCTCAGCCTTCTTCCAAAATTATGGTTCAGTGAGTCAGGGTAGTCTATTGAATCCCACTTCTGACATCAACTATGAAGTTAAAAAATATAGTCTATAAGACCATGGTTATTTGACATCAACTTCAAGTTCAAAGGTACTCAAAACCATACTCAATTTCAATAAAACTCTTGTATTTTGAGGGCAAATTTAAAATTATCTAAAATATTTTCTCAGGCTTCACAGGGGCTGAGACCCAGATCCACAGCCTCACTCAGTATATTCCAGTTGTATACCCAGTTATGACCAACACTAATAAACATAGATATTTCCCTGCAGTGTTTGCAAAATATGTACAAAGGCCATAGAAAACTTAGCAAATAAATTTGCTTGTCTTTCTTAATTTGACTCTACAAAGGACATCCTTTGGTTGCCTCCCAGTATCCATTTTGCCCTTTTTATAGCCCAGATTTCCCTGGTTCTAGAAATTTCACTCTACCTTAAGTTTCACTCACAAACCAATCAGTGTATTTCATCCATACAAACAGAATAAATCTTAGAACTTTTGCTGGTGATACTGGTGTGTTGGGGGGGATTCTACGGGCCATAAAATCCCAGAATTACAGGAAGCCATCTTGGTACCATGAGGAAAGCTAGCCTAAAGGCAAAGCTAATATTACAGAACACAGGAAAAAAACAAAAAGGAACCAGTACTATTCATGACTACTGAATGGTTGGAACAAGCCTTATTGAAGGTCAGTAATTTTCCTGCATCTTTGAATTAAATGGACTAAAATTTTCTTTACTGTTGAAATCCTTGCCAATCAAAGTGTGATCTATAGGCTAGCAACATCACTATCACTTGGGGACTTCTCAAGAATACAGATTGGGATAACACTATGGATCTTCCTGAATTTCTAGAAACTGCATTTTAACCAAAATCCCCAGGTGTTCTGTGCACATTGAAATTTGAGATGAACTAGAAAAACCTCTTTGAATCAGCTTTGCTTATAATTTGCAACATGAATCAGACCCCCTAAAACATCCCTGCCTAGATTTGTGTTCAGATTCCTCCTTAGAGATATCTGAGACTCAAGGAGTTTACAAGCTGGCCACTGGGTGAATGTCCAAGTTCCAAGCCCTACAGTAATTCCTCCTAAAATTAAAGGGGCCTGGCTAACAATTTCTGTGGACCTTGCAGTCAGGGACTAGAGCTACCTATTCAGCAACCTTGTATTAATCTTTATTTTAAATAACGACAGGTTTTACAAACATCTTTCCCTCCCTGTGTTTATAATCATGGAAAATTCCTTAATCTAGGTAATTTATTTAATGAGTAGCTCCAAATATTTGCTTCCCAACTACCAGGAGTTTAATACAAAAATTACAGGCTAGCTTAATTGCACTTAACCAAGTAGGCCCTGCAAACACTTTTCTCTCATTATTTCTCACTGAAGTATTATTTCTCTCTAAAAATAATCAAAGAGCAAATGTTGAAAAATCCTCATGCTCATGGATTTTTTAAAGTCCTTGCCTATTTCTAAAATCCCACCGAACAGATAAGGAAATATCACTAGAAAGGATAGAATTATTTCAGAGAAAATCTTTCCTACAGAAACTTAACAGCTGGTAGACTGAAATGGTATGAAACACGACAAGATACATCTGGTAAATTGCTGTAATCCTTAATAGAGTCGACATTTACAATGGTCTCACAATAAATGCTTGTCGCATTTCAAGTTACTTTACAGTTTCAAGGCACCTTGCCTTCTTTCTTTTTTCATTTAATCTCATCAATTTATATCTTTGCAACAATCCTGGTGAGTAGGTGTTATTGGTGTTATTATCTTTATTTTAGTGATGGTGAATCTATGGCTCAGAAAGATGAAAACGCACTTGCCCACAGTCACAGATTTATTGAAGAAAGAAAGCGGGATTTTGATCCTAGCCCTGGTATCATAATTCTAGGTCCTTCTCTTAACCTGCTCTGAATTCTTTTAAGAAAGGGATTCCAATGAGCCTTATACTCAAATTGCTGTTTAACCTGGAGCTAAAAGCACTTGCCAGAGTGCACAGATGCTCATAGCCCATTCCATGAAAACTACTTTAGATGCAAATCTTCAAGTAATTTGCATCACACTGGACAAACCACAGTAGACCAAATCATCTTCCAGCATTTCTATTTCTTGCAAATTATATTATTTTTAAGTTTCTTTTAGACTAGAGAGATGTCTTGGCCTTTAGGAATCCTCATTAAGATGGGAATTTTCTTTCGGCTTTGGGTTGTGCTTAGCGTAAGGCTTCAACTTCCTGTCCAGAGAGGATGAGGTGGCCTGGACAGTACCCCAGCATCTTGCGTCTGCTTCTTCTTCCATCTACACCCAGCCATGGATATGGCCACCCAGTGCATGTCCCAAATACAGGCCATCCTATAAGTGGTGTTAGGCAACAGAGCTGCAGATAAAACATGCCCACCCTTCAGTTACAAAATTGCATAATCCCTGGACAATATATTTCTACTGTCTTTGATAGTGAGTGATTCTACCAATGTTATGGTAGAGGGAAAAACAGTGAATTTGGGCTCATGTAATCCACCTGGACAAGAAGATCATGATGAATTATACCCTGTATCCTATCCACAAATCAATGCATTTTAAATTTGTGTCCCTTTGAATCCTGCATCATTTAAAAATATCCAAGCAAAATATCCTGATGTTTAACATCATTATCCAAACACACCTAGTGGGAACTAAGCATGGTCTTAGGGATGATAAAGATTTGATTGGTCAAATATAGGAGAAACTGACTCCTACCTCCTGTTCACAGAGTTCAACTACAGCTAAGGAGATTGGTGCTATAAAACTATGTACATAGAATGCTCAATTATCACACCACAAGACTTTGAGATGGTGTTTAAAGGGGTTATTAACACAGTTCTCCGGTCACCACCTGTCAAGAAGAGGAAGAAAATAAGTCCAAGCCCCTCCTTCCTTGCTGTGTCCCATTTGGAGCCCATCTATATTTTGGTCAAAAATGGTAGAGTCTGAACTCACTGCCAAATTTTTTAAACAGATTATCTTCTCCATAAAACTATTGTGACCCAATCACTAATTTCAAGTTTTTTGGGTTTAAAGTAAAAGAGTTTGAACACTTTAACATTCTCTTGAAATTTAGCCTTAAAATACCAAGTCTCCCTAAAGCCTGGTTTTCCAAAAGCTCCTATTCTTGCTCAGACTGAGTTGCCACCATACCCTCTGAACTAAGTTGCATTGTTATGCTATGAACATTAAGCACTAACTGTTTTCAAAGACTGTAGCTTCTGATGTCATGAAATGCAGACAATTTCTAACAAGTTTCAGATATAGGATGCCACTGAATACATTCAATAGTCACATTTTCCTTACCTAACCCTGCACTGTGTACTATAATGGAAGGGGTATAACAACTTAACTCTTTGGTCCATCTATTTCATAGTGATTTTTTTTAAATGAGCTTACTCAGTTTTGCCAGGATTTTAAGCATGAATATTATTTGTGTTTTCCACTGTTGAAGTATACTGCTCTTTGCCACGGGTTTATTGGGGTACAGCGTGTGTAACAGACTGAGCTCTTCCCTAATAATGTTTCCATATGAGTATCACAATAAAAGGGATATGAAGATAAGGGAAAACCTACATTAGGATCTGAGAGTGGGAAAGAAGCCATTCACAGAACTTTCTGCTAGATACAGTACAGCAGGACACGGATGAAAGAATGTGCTGAAAACTGACCTACAACACCCCTTCCTCAGAAAGTAGTATGGCATCAAAGGAAGAAAGAACCATACATTTAGAACTTACAAAACCTTCCATCTGTTGGAATAAGCCACAAGGCAGCCTTGTAGTGCCACACTTAACAAAGGTTTTCACTGCTATTGGTCAACAATATTCAAAAGGAGAGATGACTAGAATTAAAGTATTCTCAGGTCCTTATGTTTTCCTGAGGAAAGTTTTTAAACATTTAATACATTTATACTGTTAAGCTATGTAGACAGTTAAATTTCAAGAGTTACAATTAACAGAATAATACTAGTATGTATACAAATCACTGCAGTTGGTAGGATAACTTTCAAATCAATTATTAAAAGCCCAAGAAGTAAGAAAAGCACAATAGAAATAGAAAGGCAAAATAAGATGTTAGAGAAAATTCCAAGTATTTAAATGTTAACAATGAAAATTCCAAGTATTTAAATGTATGTATAGAAGCAAAACTCACCAATTAAAACATTGGTGTGACTAGTTTGGAAAATTTTAACATATTATATATGTTGGCTTTTTTTTTAGAGAAAAAAACACATAAAAGTTAAAATGGAAGGACAGAAAGTGAGATTATAGGCAAACCTCACAAGAAAACTCACACAGCTAGTATAGCATCAGAAAAAATAAGCTATAAGATAAAAAGTATTATTTGAGAATGTGGAAGAAACTGGTGTCCACCAAACTTTCATTTCTGTTTCTTACAGAGTACACTACTAAACTACACTATCCAGCCTCCCTTGCAGGGAAGTGTAGTCATGTGACTGAATCTAGCCAATAGAAAATGAGAAGAGACATTGCTGCTTCCAGGCCCAGGATTTTAAGAAGCCAGTGATTATTTCTCATTCCCATCCATCAGTAGGGTGCAAGCAACACCAAGACCCCAGGAAATGACAGAAGTACAAGACGGGAGTCCCTCAAGCTTGGAAGAAAGTTACTACAGATCAGAAACACCTATATTAGACATAAAGAAGTGTGGTGTGAAGCCACTGACATGTTTTCCTTAACAAATGAGAAAGAATGCAGGATATATAAGGAACTCAAAAAACCTAACACCAAAAAAAATAAAGCCAATAAAAAAATGGGCTGATGAGCTGAATAGAAACTTCTCAGAAGAAGATATACAATCAATCAACAAATATATGAAGAAATGTTCATCTCTAGACATTAGAGAAATGCGAATCAAAACCACTCTTAAGATTTCATCTCACCCCGGTCAGAATGGCAGCTATCCAAAGTACAAGCAACAATAAGTGCTGGTGAGGATGTGGGGGAAAAGGCACATTCAAACATTGCTGGCGGGACTGCAAATTGGTGCAACCTATCTAGAAAGCAGTATGGAGATTCCTTTAAAAACTTGGAATAGAACCACCATTTGACCCAGCTATTCCACTCCTTGACCTATACCCTAAAGACTTAAAAGCAGCATACTACACTAATGCAGCCACTTCAATGTTTATATAGCAGCACAATTCACAATTGCTAAACTGTGGAAGCAACCTATATGCCCTTCAATAGATGAATGGATAAAGAAACTGTGGTATATATATACAATGGAATATTACTCAACAATAAAAGAGAATAAAATTATGGCATTTGTAGGTAAATGAATGGAATTGGAGAACATCATGATAAATGAAGTAAGCCAATCCCAAAAAATCAAGGGCCGAATGTTTTCTCTGTTTAGTGGATGCTGATACATAAGGTGGGGGTGGGGAACATGGGAGAAATGAAGGAACTTTGGATAGGGCAAAGGAGAGGTAGGGGAAGGAAGGAGGCATGAGGTAGCCAAAATGGTGGAATGAGATGGACATCACTACCCTAGGTACATGTATGAAGACACGAATGCTGTGACTCTATCTTGTTTACAACCAGAGAAATGGAAAATTGTGCTCCATATGTGTACTAGACTTAAAATGCATTCTTTTGTTTTAAAAAATAGATTTAAAAAAAAAAGAAGAAGAAGAAAGAATGCAGCCAGGTGCAGTGACACACTCCTGTAATCGCAACACTTTGGGAAGCTGAGACAGAAGAATCCCCACTTAATAAGCTGAGGATGTAGCTCAGTGGTTGAGTACCCTGAGTTCAATTCTGGGTACGGGAAAAAAAAAGAAAAGAAAAATAGAATGCAAGAGAATAGAAAATTCCAACAAGGAAAGAATGCTGAAGAGCAGAAAGGAAATGCATACATTATGAAAACAAAAATTAAATAAGCATAAATCCAAAAATTTTAAAGGGAGTCAAAGTAAATGAATTTAAAACTCATGTCACTAACCCATTGAAGAAAAAAGATCTTAAAGCATATTAAATAGAGTAAGACAGGCTGTAACAAACACAGAAGAAATCAATTATAACAGAATATTATGCCAACTTCATGAAATGGCTGATTTTTGAGACACTATGAATTACCAAAATTCCCTGTGTAATAAGTAGAAAACTTAACTAGGCAAATAACCATAAAAAAAGTAAAAGAGGAAAAAAAAGTTGTCAAGGGCCCAGATCCGCCCTCAGGAAACTCCACGGGTGTCCAGCCAACGGGAGACCAGGGACTGCTAGCCACTAGCCACTGGGGAGCCCAAATTCAGGGCAAGAGTCCCTGCAGAGACCCTACCACAAGGCAGCTCTGCCCATGGGTGGCCTGGGCCCACCCCAGTTCCGCTCCAGAGTTCCTGTGGACTGGCAGGAGCTGCAGAGGGCCTCAATCCGCCCTCAGGAACCTCCACGGTTGTCCAGCCAAAGGGAGACTAGAGACTGCTAGCCACTAGCCACAGAGGAAGGCATACCCAGGGTGAAAGTGGCTTGCAGAGATCCCAGTGTGAAGAGTCCCCACCCAGGTGCGCTCTGGGCCCGCCTCAGTTCCGCTTCAGAGTTCCTGTGGTCAGGCGAGACAGAAGGCACAAAACTGCCCTTAGGGAATGCCAGGGGTGCCCAGTTGAAGGCAGACCAGAGCCTGCTAGCCTCCAGCCCCAGGGGAGCTCACACTCACTGTAAGGGTAACATGCAGACTCTCCTGCTTGTGACTCTGCCTAAGTGAGACCTGGGCCCGCCTCCAGTTCCATTCCAGAGTTCCTGTTCACCAGCAGGAGTGCAAGAGAGGGGCAAAACAGCCCTCAGGGGCCTCCTCAGGAGCCCAGTTAAGGCCACTCCCACTGCCCTCTTAGAGGTACATCCACTACCTCCGCCACCAACTTTAGTGGCAGTAGTGCCCATCTGGGGACACTGGGGGAACAGAAGTAGCTCCAAGGTGAGACACAGGTAATCTGGAGTGTCAATACAAGACTATAGGATAGAAGCCACAATACCTCAGATTGGTATTTCAAGAACGGAAGATACACAATCAACATGAAAAAACAAGGGAAGGAAGTACCCCAAATAAACCTGGATACCACTGTAACAGAATCCATTGACAGCACAGTTGTTGAAATGTCAAAGAATTCAGAATGTACATAATTAAAATTTTCAGCGAACTAAAGAATGACATAAGTGAACAACTACAGGCAAAAATTGAT
The DNA here is from genome assembly GCA_004024805.1 of Geosciurus inauris. Classification (NCBI taxonomy): domain Eukaryota; kingdom Metazoa; phylum Chordata; class Mammalia; order Rodentia; family Sciuridae; genus Geosciurus; species Geosciurus inauris. Next base: position 85,047 of record PVHX01004187.1, read on the forward strand.
CAATCCAACAAAGAAATAGGTGAGCAAATAAAGGCAACCATTGATCATTGTAACAAAGAGATAAGAGAGCAATTACAAGTACCAAAGATTACTTTAAGAAAGAGCTAGAGATCATGGGGGAAAAAACAATCAGAAATACTTGAAATGAAGGAAACAATAAACCAAATAAAAAACTCAATAGAAAGCATCACCAGCAGACTAGATCACCTGGAAGACAGAACCTCGGATAATGAAGACAAGATATACAATCTTGAAAATAAACTTGACCAAACAGTGAAGATGGTAGAAAATCATGAACAGAACATACAAGAAATATGGGACAGCATCAAAAGACCAAATCGAAGATTTATTGGTATAGAAGAAGGCACAGAATTTCAAACCAAAGGAATGCACAATCTCTTCAATGAAATAATATCAGAAAATTTCCCAAATATGAAAAATGAAATGGAAAATCAAATACAAGAGGCTTATAGGACACCAAACGTACAAAATTTCAACAGGTCTACACCAAGTCACATTATAATGAAAATGCCCAACATACAGAATAAGGATAGAATTTTAAAGGCCGCAAGAGAGAGGAACCAGATTACATACAAGGGGAGACTAATTCGTATCTCAGCAGATTTTTCAACCCAGACCCTCAAAGCCAGGAGATCATGGAATAACATATTCCAAGCCCTGAAAGACAATGGATGCCAATCAAGAATCCTATATCCAGCAAAACTAAGCTTCAGATTTGATGACAAAATAAAAACCTTCCATGATAAACAAAAGTTAAAAGAATTTACAGCAAGAAAGCCTGCACTACACAGCATTCTTGGCAAAATATTCCATGAGAGGGAAATGATAACCAACAATGAAAATTTACAAAGAGACGAACTACACTAGAGAAAAAATCATTCAAAAGAGAAAACAACTCAAGGTAAAAACCAAAAATAAACCAAAATGACCAGGACTACAAATCATATCTCAATAATAACCCTGAATATAAATGGCCTAAATGCACCAATTAAAAGACATAGACTGATAGACTGGATCAAAAAAAAGACCCAACAATATGCTGTCTTCAAGAGACTCATCTTACAGGAAAAGACATCCACAAACTGAAAGTGAAAGGGTGGGGAAAAAACATATCACTCACATGGATCCCGCAAACAAGCAGGAGTTTCCATCCTCATATCAAATAAAGTGGACTTCAAACCAAAAATGGTGAAAAGAGATAAAGAAAGTCATTTCATACTTCTTAAGGGAATCATACATCAACAAGACATAACAATCATAAATATCTATGCCCCAAATAATGGGGCTTCTACATATGTCAAACAAATCCTTCTCAAATACAAGAATCAAATAGACCACAACACAATAATACTTGGAGACTTTAACACAGCTCTCTCACCATTGGATAGATCTTCCAAACAAAAACTTAATAAAGAAACCATAGAACTCAATGAAACTATCAATAATTTAGACTTAACAGACATATATAGAGTATTCCATCCATCAACGAGTGAATACACTTTTTTCTCAGCTGCACATGGATCCTTTTCCAAAATAGATCATATGTTATGTCACAAAGCCAGTCTTAGCAAATACAAAAAAAAAAAAAAATAGAGATTCTACCCTGCATCCTATGCAACCACAATGGAATAAAATTACAAATCAATGACAGATTAAAACACAGAAATTACTCCATCACCTGGAAACTAAACAATATGCTATTGAATGATGCGTGGATAACAGAAGACATCAAGGAAGAGATAAAAAAATTTTTAGAGGCAAACGAAAACTCTGATACAACATATCAAAATCTCTGGGATGCCATGAAGGCAGTGCTAAGAGGAAAGTTCACAGCACTAAACTCATTCATTAGAAGAAGTAAAAGTCAACAAATAAATGAATTGACTCTTCATCTCAAAGCCTTAGAAAAGGAAGAACAAATCAACACCCAAAGAAGTAGAAGACAGGAAATAATCAAAATTAGGGCTGAAATCAATGAAATTGAAACAAAAGAAACAATTCAAAAAATTGACAAAACAAAAAGCTGGTTCTTTGAAAAAATAAACAAAATTGACAAACCCTTAGCTACCCTAATGAAAAGGAAGAGGGAGAAAACCCAGAATTCATGATGAAAAAGGAAATATCATGACAGACACTACTGAAATACAGAGGATAATTAGACACTATTTTGAAAATTTATACTCCAGTAAAATAGAAAATCCTGAAGACATCGACAAATTTCTAGAGGCATATGACCTACCCAAATTGAACCAAGAGGACATACACAACTTAAACAGATCAATTTCAAGCAAGGAAATAGACAAGGCCATCAAGAGCCTTCCAACCAAGAAAAGCCCAGGTCCAGATGGATTCTCAGCTGAGTTCTACAAGACTTTCAAAGAAGAACTAATACCAATTCTCCTCAAACTATTTTATGAAATAGAAAAGGAGAGAACCCTTCCAAACTCATTCTATGAGGCAAGTATCACCCTGATTCCAAAACCAGACAGAGACACATCAAAGAAAGAAAACTTTAGACCAATATCCCTGGTGAACATAGATGCAAAAATTCTCAATAAAATTCTGGCAAATCTCATACAACAACATATCAAAAAAATAGTGCACCATGATCAAGTGGGGTTCATCCCATGGATGCAAGGTTGGTTCAACATATGGAAATCAATTAACGTAATATATCACATCAATAGACTTAAAGATAAGAATCATATGATTTTGTCAATCAATGCAGAGAAGGCATTTGACAAAATACAGCACCCTTTTATGCTCAAAACACTAGAAAAACTTGGGATAGTAGGAACATTCCTCAACTTTGTAAAAGCTATCTATGCTAAACCCAAAGCCAATATCATCCTAAATGGAGAAAAACTGGAATCATTCCCTCTGAAAATGGGAACCTAGACAGGGATGCCCTCTCTCATCACTGCTATTCAACATAGTCCTTGAAACACTAGCCAGAGCAATTAGACAGACAAAAGAAATTAAAGGGATACGAATCAGAAAAGAAGAACTCAAACTATCATTATTTGCAGATGACATGATTATATACTTAAAGGATCCAAAAAATTCTACCAGAAGACTTTTAGAATTAATGAATGAATTCAGCAAAGTAGCAAGATATAAAATCAACACCCACAAATCAATTGCATTTCTATACATCAGTGATAAACCCTCTGAAAGAGAAATTAGGAAAACTATCCCCTTCACAATAGCCTCAAAAAAAAATAAAATACTTGGGAATCAATTTAACAAAAGAGGTGAAAGACCTCTACAATGCAAACTACAAGACACTGAAGAAAGAAATTGAAGAAGACCTTAGAAGATGGAATAATCTCCCATGCTCCTGGATAGGCAGAATCAATATTGTCAAAATGGCCATACTTCCCAAAGCGCTATATAGATTCAATAA